>VUYV01000460.1:318665-331635 GCA_008711295.1 Anarhynchus alexandrinus
GCTCCGGCTGCGGCGGCGGCGGGCGGCGCGGTCCCCGCGGGAGGCGCTGCTGCGGGTCCGTGTCCTGGACCGCAACGACCACCGGCCCCGCCTGCCGCCGGCGCGGCCGCTGGAGGTGGACGAGCTGGCCCCGCTGGGCACGGAGGTGGCCCGGCTCCGCGCCTCGGACGGCGACGAGGGCGCCAACGCGCGTCTCACCTACCGGCCGTGGCCGCCGGGCGCCGGCAGCCGCCTGCTCTTCGTGGTGCCCCGCAGCGGGCAGGTGCTGACCGTGGGCTCGCTGCTGGGGCTGCGCCGGCTCCGCCTCTGCGTGGCGGCTCACGACCACGGCCGCCCGCGGCCGCTGCGCAGCCCCCCGCGGTGCCTGCGGCTGGCCNCGCGGGTGGGCGACACCGTCTTCACCGTCCCGCGGAGCCGGGAGCGGGCGGCGGGCGGCTGGTTCGAGCTGGCGTCTCCCGGCGCCGCCCCCGTGGGGGTCGACAGGGCGTCGGGGCGGCTCTACCTCCGGCGGGAGCTGCGAGCGGGCGGCCGGGCGGAGGTGCTGGTCAAGGTGCACCGCGGCGGCGGACGAGGTAGGGGGGCCGCGACGGGCAGGGACGGGACGGGGCGGTGGGGATGGAGGCGCGTCCCCCCGCGGCGCAGCCCCGCGTGGGGCCGGACGGGACGCGACGCGACGGGACGGGCGCGAAATGGCCGGGCGGGGATGGAGGGTCGCCCCGAGGGAGGGGGGACGCTGAAGCGGGTACGGCCGTGCCGGGCGCTTGTCTCTGGAGGAGATGCGGCCGCGGGGACGTCGCCCTCCGTGGGGTGTGGGGAGCCGCGGGCGGCTGTGGGAGCTGCTCCCCCCCTCTGGGTTTGGTGGCGTGGGGATATGCTGGGTCTTCTCCGGTACCGAGAGAAGCTTCAGCCTCCTGCCTTTGAAGGAACGGATGAAACGTGGATGATGGTGGGGTTTTTGGTTGCTGATGTGTTGTAAGGAATTCCTGTCACAGCAGGTTCGCTTCTGTAGGACCGGAGGGGTCTGCTCGTGGGTTAACATGCAGTTAAAGGGGAAGCACATCACAACAGACAGCTTGTCTTTTAGCGGGGCAGGAGGAGTTGCCAGAGAGCCTCTTCTCTTCACTCTGGTCCTCAGTGACCTGGGACAGGAGAGGTGACGTGGCCCTGGGAGTGCGCGCTTACAGACCTGCAGCCGCGGCCCGCTGCCCTCGGAGATCCTTCTGCCGCTCTTTGCTGAGCGCCCGGAAATGATGCTGGAAATCAGCTACGGCAACGGCAGGGCAGCGCACGGGAAGGGAGAGAAGCTGTTGCAAAATAGGTGCCGATGAGCTTAGGACAAGCAAAAAATAGAAGTGATCTGAATCTGGAATCCTCACAGTTGGAGTACAGAACTAAATGGAGATATCGTTATAGCACTGTGTAAATCCTCTATACGTCAACAGCTTGTATATTCCATATGGTTCTCCTAATAACACAGTGAAGAGAATGGCTAGACTTGTTAAACTTCTTAAACCCTGTTAAGCTTGAGGCGCGTTATGGCCACAAGAGCCGTCCTTTCCATGTGTTATTTTCATCTTATTCAGAGTAAGTTTTATAGTATGTTTGTAACTGTAGCTCACCTCTCTGATAACATTAGTGGTTATCATTTGCTTGGGGCTTGGTATTATTTTTTTCCTTAGATGTTTACGGCTTCAGTATAGAGGGAATATTTACAGTTTTCAGTAAATGGTTTTTACAGCATAATGCTCAGGAAACGTGAAACGTAGAGCCGGCAGGAAAACAAATGTATTGAGGCATGCTGGGGGCCGTGATCTTTACCATTGTGTGCAACCTGAGAATCCCAGAGCCGCCTGCCTGAGAAATGTATTCTTGCAGGAATGGGCTGTGTTGTGCAAGTGAGAAACATTTAACATAATAAAAATGCCGCACAGTGTTTCTAGGTACTAACTTTAAGCAAATCACCTGACACAAAGTAGAACTTTTCATCCAAGCTAAAGATGCAGTTGGAAAGATGTCATGTTGCTTGACCGTCTTGCTTATTTATAATGAAAGCAAATAACCTTGTGAGCAGTGTTGTACAAATGATTAGTCGTGTTGTCCTCTCCAATCTGGTGCTGCACAGCGTGTTTTTACCGCTGTCTATGCACTGATAATGTATTGACAAGAGATGAGCCTCAGGGAGAAAGGAATTCGATGATCAAGTGGGACAAGGTCATTTAGACATTCCTTTAAGCTACTTTGAAAATCAAAACTATCCCATAACTTTGTACAGTAATGATCTTGGGATCTTTTTCTGGTACTTATTTTACAGGAAGATGATGAAACGGTGGGAGGCTTTCAGCATCCATTTTTTATCTGAAGAAACCTGGTGCGGTGCCTAAAGCCGAACAGAATTAACTTTGGTCTGCTCCTCATTTCTCCTCATGCCTCTTACTAAATATAATTAACAGTGGGTCACATAGTAATCAATATTATGGAACATGTGCCACACTTTTAATCCTCTCATTAATTGAAAAATGAAACTATTGGACCCTTATTAATTGCCGTCTCTTATGTAGAAGTCGTGGATGGAAGTAGGCGCTTCTCCAGTGAAGCATGTGTTTTGGGGTTTTGTTTTATTTTTCAAGAAAAGCAAAGCTTTTTTGGCACTTACAAAAAAAAGAATAAACAAGGAGGTCAGATAGTAACTTAGAGCACTGTTCCTTGCAACCGTAGTCCTAGGAAGACAAGGTATTCATGTACACAGTTGAAATACTGAAATAAACTGAGCGTAGAGTACAATAACCTTCTGAATCCTACCTGTTGCTGAGTAGCACTCATAGCAGTGATGTGTATGGGGCTGCCCTCTGTCCTGTGGGGACGCTGTAGCGGGCGCTGTGAAAATACAGTTCTTCTCCCATTGAATGTACACTTAGTACCTGGACTGTGCATTGCAAAGAGGTTTGCACAACTTCTGTGAATCGTCTTGTTTACTTACACGGAGCAGTTGGCATCTCCTTTAGGAATCTGACGAGTCGCCTCTGTCTCTCAAAGCCTTGCTGTTCTGGGCTCTGCATGGACGTAGTTGTGGGATTGGGACCTGCAGTTCGGACAAGGCTCTTATACAAAGACATGAGCTACAAAGCCGCCATTTCCTCATCCAGATTTTCTTTTGGGACATTTAACATCCTGGAAACACTGACTGCACCATCAGAAGAGTGCGTAGCCTGAGCGTGGAAGGGCTGGGGGTGGTGGGGAAGGCTTGTAGCTCCCTTTCCCTTCCAAGTCTGCCTCTGTTCATGCACACCTGCAAGCACCTCCAGGCACCTACATGGGTTCTCATACTTGTTACCAACTTACACGGGGTGGGACGTGTACGGTTACACAACGGTTTCCTCTTCCTCCACCTTTCTGATGCTGGTGTACGCTGCGTAGAAGCTTTACGTTTAGGATGTTAGCATGTTTCAAAAAGTGAAGGAACACAATTTATTACCCCTGTTTTTTGACTCTAGCAGATTTTCAGCTCTGGTTTATTTTGTTCTTTTTTTTAGTCTTAAGAGCATGCCACAAAGGTCTTATAGAGTGCACGCTGCGTTGGCTTGGAATAGTGAGACCCACTGGGTGATTTCCGTGCTACTGCAGATACAGCCCACGTGCTATCAAACTGAAAACACCCACAGCAAAAAGTCACTCCATAATCTACAAAGGTTCTTTTTCTTTAACAACAAGAGAGTCTCAACAAAAAGGCACAAGGTGACAAGTCTCTCCCTCTCCCTTATGTCTGCAGTGCTCTGCAGAGTAAGCTTGAGGCTAGCAACCCTTTAAATGTGGGGATGCCTCAAGACATCAAAGTGAGGTAAACCCCAGCAGTTAGTTTATGACTGAAATGGATAAAACAGTTGCAAGGCTGTTCGGTATTTTCACATTTTGGAAGTGAGATGGATCTCTCATCCCCTGTTCTCTTTAAGGTGGGATAACAACTTTACTGCTGTAACTGCTGTAACTGAATTCCCACGAGATAGATCTTAAATCTGACTGAGGAGGCTGTAGTGTAATGCTGTTCCTCAGGTGTAGTGTCTTACGGCAGAATATGATCAGTGTTGAACCCTTGTGACTCACTGGAAGAAAACTTCATTTTAAAAAGGCATCTGTCACACCTTGAAATTTCTGAAAATACAGCCTAGACTGCACTTGGAAAGATTACGTGGTTTGAGTCCCTCGCACTTTCTTAAAAAACTTCTATCAGAGTGCCTACTGGGAAGGGAAAACCTCTCAATCCACATAAGACAGCTTCTGTAAAAACTAACAAGTAATCCGTAGATGTTGCTGGCTATGATTTCAAATCAAGATATAGCTTAGTTGTTTTTTTCTTTTTTTTTTTTAATGAAGCCAGAAATCATCCATTGCTTCCTGGCACCCCCTGACATTTTTAGAACAAAATAAATCTGACTCCAGAAACAGAAATCTGACCTGGCAGTGGGGTTTGGAGGTCATACTGTATGCTGCTTTGGGTCCTCCCTGCCCCCCCGCTCCTAGTATCAGACTGATTAAAACCATCTGTGGATACCATTGCTATCCCTTAAAATTCAGGTGCCGACAGAGAAAATGGTTGCTTCACTTAAACCGTGAAACCATTTTAATGGCCAGGGATCATTAGACAAAACAGCAACCTCCAGGATGAAGGTTATTATGTTACCCTGTCTGTGTGTATCTTTGGAAGAATCTTACTGTAAAGAGAATGATGTAAAAATATGTAATGACCCGGAGGCAAAAAAAGAAGTGGTAAGAATATCTGACAAGGTCTATAGCTGAGAAACCAACAAAAAGTTTAAAAACGGAAGAGGTAAATGTAAAGTGTACAAGTATTCTTAGTGAGGTACCCAAGAAGCTATTTAAATGATAAGAAAGCCTTTATCATAACAACTTGAAGAGAAAAGCCATAGGAGACCTTCAAAATGGAATATTCAGCCCTTTATTCTTAATGTTAACATCTTAAATCCTTTTATACAGCCTATGATTTAGTATTTCTGAGTTTTCATTGCATTACAACAGCAGGAAGGCATTTAAAAATCCGTTTTAGACCCAGATCAAAGCTGCACCGTGCCAGAAATATCCCTGCACGCTCTCAGTGTTGTCTCATGCTCCAAGAGCGCTGTGCCGGTGCGCGGCAGGGTTTAATTTTTGTGCACCGGCAGGAGCGGGCTGATCTGAAAGGTGCCTTTTCACACCTGCATTACACATGGGAGGCCCAAAATTCACGCATACCATGTTTGCACAGGCAGTTTGTTCATATAAGCATCCCTAGGCAGACGTGCATGTAGCCTTCTCGTTTGGGAATGCGACTCTGAAGTGGAATTGAACTTGCTGCCGTTTGTGCATCTCCGATGGGATTTGAAAGCTGTCCTGGCTGGAGAGCCCTGCTGGCTTCTCAGCAAGCATCAGTGTTCCCTTGCTGAAGCATCAGACCCTGGCTAGTGCATAACTCATCAGTGCTGGAGCTTTAGCTTGAGCAGTGAGGTCGGCATGCCAGCGGAAACTGTCCAAAATTTAAGAGAAAGTTAAGCAGAAAGTTTAAGAAAAGCCTTAAAAAGTTTGAACTTAGGAAACAGGCTGATGGAAAGGAGTTGGGGTTCTGCTCCTGTAGCTATACACTTTTGCCTGTCTTGTGTGCGGCTGATGGAAGGACCTAAAAGCGGCATTGGTGACGGGAGAGTAAGGAGCGGTTTGTACATACAACTATGGGTGCAGTTGCTTTACATCAGACGGGGTGGCTGAGCTTTTGCCTGAGTAAACAAACACTATACATATGGAATAGACATCTGTTTTGTGAGAGAGACGTAGCAAAGCAGCAAGGAATACGTCTGTGGAAGGGGAGGAGGATCTGTTTAGAAATTTAGCATATAAGGAGAACTGGAAGGTGGGCTATCAGCTCTTACATTTTCGTTTCTTACAACATAGCACAGGAGCCGCACACTGCTCCTCTGGGGGCTGCCGCTCTGGTTGAGCCAAACGCCCCTCTACATGCTGCGGTCCACCTTTACCAAAGATGCACGTGCTCCTGGCTTTGGGGTGCATCTCTTACAGTTGCATCCAATGGTCCTAACAAAAAAATATTATATTGCTGCAACTTTTTCTGGCATCTCTTCATCCATCTAAAACACGCTGCTGAAAAAAATAATGCTGTTGTTTTGCTGGTGATGGTAACTTTTTACATGTTTGGAAAGAAGTTCATACGCTGAAAGTATGTTCACAGGAACTGCTTTTACTGTGTAAAGCCTCAGCAAGCAACTTTATATTTTAAAACCATTTGAACAAACCTCAAGAAGGGACTGACTTATGTTAAAGGACAATGCTGACACAAGAACAAATGCCTGTAGTTTTCTGCAGAAGGGCTGGGGCTGGAAGCGAGGTGATTCCTAACCACTGGAGCAATTGGGTTCTGCCTCTCAGGAAGAGGATCTTTTATGCCCCACACAAATGACTTTAAACTTAGTAAGTGCCACTTTAATGAGGCAGATTAGGTGCTGTGGCGCACTGGACGGCAGGAAGGCAGAGACAGCGGTTTGGGAGCTTGTCCTGTCATAGGTGCCTTGAAGGATGTTGGATTTCTTTAATGATGGTGACATGCAGCTCTTAGCTTTTCCAAAATGCAGGTTGCTCAGTAGACGTGCCACGAAGTTCAATGCTGTTTACGTTCACGCTGCCCTTATAAAAATGTTCATGAACCCCCTCTAGAATTTGTGACTATACATTTTGAGCATTTTTATTGTTGGCAGACAAGAGCCAGTGCAGCTAATTTAACTTCAGTGGTGTAAGTACAGCCTTGTTTCTGTTACTGGGGTGTGCTGCACCACACAACTGTCTGTATTGTTTCACCGGCCTTGTGAAATACTGACGGGAGAGAGGAAGATGGAAGTCGTGAGAGGTGGAAACAAAGCCAAAGAACACGCCTCTCCTTCCTATCAACCATAAAAGCTGAATGATCTCCAAATAGAAACAACTTCTAAATGCCAAGATAGCAGCTGTGTCTTAGAGCACTTTCCTTCTTTAAAAAAAAAAAAAAGAAATAAAATCCCCCCAAAAGTCCTCTGTGCCGCTGACTCCTCAGCTATTCTTACTATGTCAGCATGGTCTGGCAGCTGAACAGACTTGCCGACTGATGTGCCTGCAAATAATTATGGGTTGTATGGCATTTAATAGTTTCTTTTAATGGCGATTAGTAGGCTGTTAACATGGCGAGCTGTAGTAAAAAACTTGTTTTGTGAAGAATCCTATCATCTGGAAGCTTTTGAGATCCTGTAACTAATTGCACTTCCCACCTTCTCTGCGGTCCTGTGAAGAGTTTCTAATCCTCATGGTTGTGTGGTAATGGGCAACTGTTGGCAGATACAGTAGATTCAAGGCTTGAGGCAAAGATGCTGCTTCTGTAATCACAGGTCTCGCAGTGCTTCAGGGCCTTCCTCTTGAAACAAAAAAACCCAAACAACACTGAAACATTTTTAAATGAGGATGACACCACAGTCAGGCTTTAAAGACTAGGGCAGGATGATATGGTAGGAGAAAGGATACGATGGATTTTGCAGTCCTGTTCCTGTATCTGCCTGAAGCTTTTCTTGTGATGTACAGACATCGGCCTGTGGAGATGTCCTTGCTGCCCAACAAATGCCATAGGTGTCTCAGATACTCTGTGTGATGGAGATACTCGCTGTAGCTTTGCATTCACACTGAAAGTGGAAAAATTGGCTGAAGATATGTCTTCTCTGCCCATGTGTGCAGTAGCACCTGTAATTGCCTTTTAACTCTGATGGTTCCACTGGATAAGTCTACAGGTAGTCCTGAGATAAGTGAGACCTTGCCTCCTAAAATTGGAAAGGTGGTGTATGAATAGAAAATGCGTCCAAGTGCTTGTATATACTAAGAAATATGTAATTAAAATAATGCAAAAAGCAGTCTCTGCAGGCTGGTGTCTGTCGAGCTTGCTGGCTGTGATTAACCAAGGAGGGAAAACTGAAACCCTCTGACGTAACTTTAGACGAGGCGGTCAGTACTGACACGTTGCCCGGCTGCTCTGTGGCTGTGGGCTGTTCATCCACAAGTTAACGTAGTGGTTTGTGGGCTTCCAAGGGAGGAGAAAGACCTATTTCTGTAACTGGCATAGTGAGGCTATTATGCTGCCTTTAAGACATGGCCCTCTCTACGTAGTCCAACAGAGTCCAGCCAGTGCACTGGCACGTTACTAGGGGATATCATACACCTGAGCGTGGTATCCCAACCTTAGGAGTATTTGTGAGAAACTAAATCTGTTAATTAACAGAAACTTCACCCTGCGGAATCTCTCATCAGTGTTTGGGGTGGAGCTGACCCATCATTTTCATGACAGCAGACTAGCTGTGCTAAAACTGACTCTGTGCACCTTTCCTTAAGGGGGTTGGAGAAAAGAAATTAATAAAATTAAAGGCTTTCGTTCTGGAGGGGTGACCTGTGCTGTGAAGGCTCTCTCTGCTGTGAGAGCCCCTACTCACCCCCACGCTTCTCCCAGTGGGGATGACAGCACGGTAGCTGGTGCAGACACGTGAACATCGTAGGTGTTGCTGACCAGACTGCTCATAGAGACCGAGTAAAAGCTGGTTTCTCTTTTCCTTTCCCTCAGTGGGCACCTTAATTAGGGGTGCCCATCTTCTGGCAAGCTGCTGACTTTCATAAAGCTTGTAGGAAGAAATTGGCCACCAGATTGAAAAGCCACTTGGGCTGGAGAAAGGGGGCACAGCAGACAGCACAATGTAAATACCACTTCTTTAGGCTACAAGGCATTTCTAAAAGTGATGATGAACTTTGGTTAGAGATTAATTACTCCTAGAAGACATTTTGTTGGAAGTTTAAATACCTCTAAGTAGATTATTCCTATATATATTTCAGTTTTGGGGAAATTTCTGAAAGACACAAAAATACACGTGGAAGAGTTTTCATGAGGTATGTCCATATGTATTTTAATTTTGTTTCAGATTCATTACTTTTCTACAGTGTTTGTATGATACTGTGTGGTGGATGAGGACTGGGTTGCAGGTGCTTTGAGGACGGGGATGTGTAAGAGTTAGTTTATGAAACACTTCATAGAGTGACCCAATCTCACCTGATCCTCAGGTAGTACTGGAGTACATGTGACTGACTATAACTACAAAACAAAGACTGGAGTGTTCAAAAGCAGCTTGAATTTTAAAAATCTTTGTCATTAGCCAAGGATAATGATTGGCAACTGAGGCACCAGTGCATCTTGCAACCATAAGGCACCTAACTATGAAAAGGGCTGATGAACTGGCATTTATTATTTGTGAGGTGGTTTATGTGAAGCTGTCTTACAAAATCTGAGTGAGAAAAGGGAAAAGTGCTTGAAAGCAAAAAAAGAATCCCCCCCAAATCCCCGAGAAAAATACCAACCAAAACCAGGGAGACATTTGCATCTAATATCACGCCAGTATGAGATGACAATGAGGAGAATTAGTTGTCTATAGCTTTTGAGGGGTATAAAAGGTGCTCCTCAGTGCTTCAGCTGTCACATCTGTAGTTTAAATAGCTCAGCTGGGGGGTTTCACCCCGTTTCTAGCCCGTTGACTTGCACAGGTGTCAGTGATGACAGCCGGGGGCTTTTTCTCTGCTCTCCCAGAAGAGCAGGAGGCTTTGTCTCCCTGTCCTCTTTGCTGGAGGCTCATCAAGGGGATGGGGCTGCTAGCTAAGGGAAGAAAGTGTTCGTCCTTGTCAGTGGCTTATCTTTAAATCCCTCGGTGTTGGGGAGGAGGTGTGAAGTGTAATATCCTTAAACTCTCAGGATTACAGTTTCCCATTAGTCTTGTGTTTTCTCTTCTCTTCCTGCACAAATCCCCTTTGTTTTCCTTCCCTTGATCTTTCCTGAGGCACCTCAGATCTGTCATACGTTTGGGAGATTGGAGTGTGAGCTGCACGTTGTAACCCCTGCTGACTGTAACACTAAACATTAAAAGAAACCAAACAAGTTTCTTGTGGCAAGCAGAGAGTCTGGTCTCTGCTACAGGTCTCAGAAACAGGTGGTGGTCCCCCCATCTACAGGTTGAAGGGCAGCGTTAATGCCTCGAGCTGTGTCGGTGGTGTTCGCTGGGGCAGCTGCTGCCTGCCCCCAGGTTTTGTGCAAGCTGCTGCCTGCGAAACACTTCACCCCGCGGCCCCCATACCTGCCCTGTCTGCAGGGGGCTCTGGAGCCTGAAGGCAACTTAAGCCTGAGTAAATGAGTCCTTTTGGGTTTTTTTCCCCTTTTTGCTTCTACCAAAACGCACTGATCTTTTCATAGTCTTCAGTATATCCAATTACATTTTTTAAAAAATTACTCTTGTAAATTGTAACTTATAAGGAAAATTGCAAATTTATAGGACAAGTACTTATAGGACTTCTAGGACAAGTTATATTTATATGTATACACAAGATATTTTCTGACTCAAATATAAGTTTGTATCATATCTGAGATAAAAGTTTATTAACTTATTCAGTGCGTTGGGTGTTTTCTGGCAATTACATTCTTTTTAATTTGAGGAAATACAGGTAATTTGAAACTAATTTTGTGTTTCAGTCCTGAAGATGACAAGAGCTTCTTAGCTGTGATAGTAACCGTTTCTCAGGTGTGGATTTCCTGGTGAGGGTTCAATAGTGAGCCAAAGCTCCTGTTGTCTTGCCCTGCCACTGAGGGGTAAGAGTGTGGCCTGACAGCACAATGAGGGGCTGTGTAGGCATCCCTCCTCAATGTCCTATTTCAAGCTGGGTACTTTAGAAACATCTTTGCATACCATACTGTCTCTTTTACATTCAAATGATTTGTTTTGCCAGAGGGGATATATGCAAAACATAAACTACCATTTTTTATGCACATTCTTTACTTCTCAGCTTTCCAACATTGGTCCCGTCAAACCCACATCAGTCAGCGCAGCTCTAATCCTCATCTTGGGAAAAGAAAATTACTTCTATCCCATTTCCTCCTTCCATTAAGGGAGGAAAATAAATTATTAAAGGAACATGGGATTGCTGCAAACTTGCAAGAATAGCCGCTTGCAGTTCAAAATCCTTTTCTAGTTCTTTCTCCGCTTTCATGCTCTTGTCCAAGGATGGGGCAGGTGTATCTGCTCTGATCTGCTGAAGCGTGTCTAGCCCTCAAAGCCAGAAAGTTAGCAGCTCTTCCTTGCACTTGCTATGCCCTAACCCTTTTACTTAGGTTCCTCTTGGCTGGTGGTTGGTTGACATCCCTTTCATGCCATCCCTGACATCCCTTTCTTATATGTAAACAAGGGGTAGAGCTGAAGCCTTGAGGATACAGTGGTATTTCAAGCAAAACCTGCCCTTTAATATTCTCTTCTAGATTGATCATACCAAGACTCTTTTTCAAATGTGTGGTGCGGAGGCCGGGTGTTTTATCCTGTTGACAGTCTTGTTTCACAGGCTACAGAGCCTGGTTTCCTGATTATTTCCTTCCTTTCAGTGGATGATTCATATTGACAAAATGGGTGAGCTGTAACATCACTGGGGGATGTTGCGTTTTGATTTAATAGGATGCTGTGGTTGTGTCAGTGGAACAAAATAAAACACTATTGATTTCAGAGGCTTGATCTGTTAATGCCTTTGCAGTTATGACAGTTGAAAAACCAATGCATTGCTGAAAAAAAACCCCTACTTTATCAAGACTATTTTTGTTTCACTGACTTGTTTCAAGTCAATGCAATAATTTTCCATAGTATTTGATTGCCATGTGTCTGTAGCACCTTAAAATCCTTGAGTTTCTCACGCCTCATGTCTGTGTGTAAAGAGGAGGCAGCAACCAGAACAGAAATGTTCGTACTCCTGAGTAGTGAAGGCTCAAAGTGCTGCTGCTGAACAGCTTTTCCTGAGTGATAGGGCAGAAGTGCTGTTTGACTGGACTCCAGTTAATCTCGGGTGCCTGTTCAACACTGCTTTTTTTTTTTTTCAGAGTTTGGGTCTTGCTGCAACTTAGACCTAACCTTTATAACAATCTTTTTTTTTCATAGAATCATAGAATCATTTAAGTAGGAAAAGACCCTTAAGATCATAAAGTCCAACTGTTAACCTAACACTGCCAAGTCCACCATAAACCCATGTCCCTCAGCACCACATCCACACGTTTTTTAAATACCCCCAGGGATGATGACTCCATCACTTCCCTGGGCAGCCTGTTCCAATGCTTGACAACCCTTTTGGTGAAGAAATTTTTCTTAATATCCAATGTAAACCTGCCCTGGCATAACTTGAGGCCGTTTCTTCTTGTCCTATTGCTTGTTGCTTGGGAGAAGAGACCAACACCCACCTCACGACTTCCATTCACTCCCTGCCAGAATTAGAGCTCTGATGTCTGTATGGAGACAACCCAGGCTGTTTTGTCAGCACACTTGCAGGTTGCTTCAGTTTAAGTTTTGTTGCACAGAGAGAACAGCTCTGCTCCTTCAAGCCTTAAAATCAGAAATAAATGCTATGGGGCTGAAGAAGTGAGCCAGGTCTCAGCTGCAGAAAGATGTTCCACCTGATACCTGAAGTTTATTACCACCTGCTGCTGTACCACAGCCCTCCAGGTTTGGCCTCATCCTGCGGTGTTCCTTTCATGTGTGGTACTGTCTGTTTCTGGAGTGGCATTCGCTCCTTCCCTCACTCCTTACCTTTATGCAAACAGCAAGGAAAAACACAAGATCCAAAGAATGTTTATGCTAGAAATTCCCTCAGGCTGCTGGGGAACGAGTGGCATGTGAACATGTAAGCCTCAGAAATCAATGAGATGCAAAAGCTGAAGGGCAGGGAGATTAAAGTGTGATGGAAAGGATTTAACAGTCTTGCTGGTACCGTGCCCCTACCTAGAGGCAGGCTTTGCTATAACAGAGTGATTGCTGGCAGATATTTGTCTAGTCAGGTCTTAGAGTTCTCATTGATGGATGATATCACACCTCTCCAGCAGCGATCAAGTGCGAGATTC
>VUYV01000460.1:331654-372524 GCA_008711295.1 Anarhynchus alexandrinus
CAAATCTTTTCCTTGGGAATGAGGGTTTGTTACTTTTTGCTTCATGGGGTAGGGAACAGCTGACTGACTTCATACATCAGTCCTTCAGCATCTTACAGCACTGTTAGCATGTCTCTTGCAGTCTCCTGAAAACCCTTTCTTGACAGGCCATGTTTTCTGGTGGTGTTCTTTGCTCTTCTCTGGACATCTGCCAGCAGGTCCACATCTTTCTTGAAATCCAGTACACAAAGCTTTAGTTCACTGGAGCAGGTTACCCAGGAAGGTTGTGGAGTCTCCCTCCTTGGAGATATTCAAAAGCCATCTGGACATGGTCCTGAGCAACCAGCTCTAGGTAGGCCTGCTTGAGCAGGGTGGTTGGACCAGATGATCTCCAGAGGTCCCTGCCAACATCAGCCATCCTGTGAGTCTGTGGTCTGAGGCTTTGCTAGTGCCAGAATTTTACCAAGGTTCAGTGAGGGCTGACTATGAGCCAGCAGTGTGCCCAGGTGGCCAAGAAGGCCAACAGCATCCTGGCTTGTATCAGAAATAGCGTGGCCAGCAGGACTAGGCAAGTGATTGTCCCCCCGTACTCAGCATTGGTGAGGCCCCACCTCGAATACTGTGTTCAGTTTTGGGCCCCTCACTACAAGAAAGACATTGAGGTGCTGGAGCGTGTCCAGAGAAGGGCAATGAAGCTGGTGAAGTGTCTGGAGCACAAGTCTAATGAGGAGTGGCTGAGGGAACTGGGGTTGTTTAGCCTGAAGAAGAG
The DNA here is from genome assembly GCA_008711295.1 of Anarhynchus alexandrinus. Lineage (NCBI taxonomy): Eukaryota > Metazoa > Chordata > Aves > Charadriiformes > Charadriidae > Anarhynchus > Anarhynchus alexandrinus. The sequence continues at coordinate 332,403 of VUYV01000460.1, forward strand.
GAGGCTGAGGGGAGACCTTATCACTCTCTACAACTACCTGAAAAGAGGTTGTAGTGAGGTGGGTGTTGGTCTCTTGTCCCAAGTAACATGTGATAGGACAAAAGGAAATGGCCTCAAGTTGCACCAGAGGAGGTTTAGATTGGATACTAGGAAAATTTTCTTCATTGAAAGGATTGTGAAGTATTGGAACAGGCTGCCTAGGGAAGTGATGGAGTCACCATCCCTGGAGGTGTAGATGTGTAGATGTGGTGCTGAGGGACATGGTTTACTGGTGGACTTGGCAGTGCTGGATTAATGGTTGGACTAGATGATCTTAAAGGTCTTTTCCAACCTAACTGATTCTATGATTCTATGAGTCTATTTAAATACACGTTTCAGAGAGGCGGGAGGTGAAGTTTTTGTAGAAGTCCAGGAAATTATTGTTAATTTGGACTACACGAATATTTCCCCTGGAATAGTGTCCTGAACTCAGTGAAATTTATTCCTTTGTCTGTCTTTTTTAAAGCATAAAGCTCTGGTTTAGGGCTGACATTTTGACATGGTGGGGTTTTGTACAATTCTTACAGCGGGATTAGGACCATTATTGATTGGTATATAACACTTGGATCACCTACATGGGACAATATTAAGGAATAAGCCATATAATTATACTTCTTTGAAATCATTCTCTAGGTTTCACTAAATGGGAGAAATGCTCAACCAGATATTCATCTCCACAGAAATTAGAACTGCCCGAATTAGACCGATGAATGAACAGAAAATATTTTTTGATGCCGCGTGCCTGCAAATTTTCATTCTGTTACTTGGCCCTAGCAAAATGACACTGTCTATAGCTGCGTTAATTAAGATGTGTATTTCTCAGCCCTCCCTCTTGGCTATGGATAAAATACTGACCACTACAGCTGCTCTTGTGAGCCACTAGCTTGTGCTGAGGGTTGTACTTTGTGTTACGTCAAGCAATACAGAGAAGATATTCTTAGAGGAGTGTGTTTAACAAATGTTCCCATGTATGCAATGTTGGTACGTTAGAAAACCAGAAACCATATAATCTAAGAATTTCCTCTAGCTAAAGAAACCATGTCTTAAATTATTTTAAATACTTTAAAAAACCCACAAAACTTCAGTGAAGTCCTTTCCCTCCTGGGAATGATTACCTCTGGTAAATTTGTCCAGCACATATTTTTACTGTGGGGTAAGGCTGCTCGTAAATACAGGTCTTGGGTGTCAGCAGATGTCTCTATCTGTGGGTAGTCTTTTATTTAGTATTGGATCCCTGAGGTCTACAGTTAAAATTTGTTTGGAATTTCTAGCTTACTTCTTGCCTTTGGTGTTGGTTTTGTCCACGTGCTGCTGTCCTGTTCCATCCTACATGAAATGTGGCCTTCCTGAAGGCAGAGATCAAGGGTTTCCTGTATGAGACATACATACGCCTGGGTGGGTGTTTCTTTTGATGGTGTAGCCCTTAACAGACCTGCAACCTCAGTGCAGTTTGTTCAAGTATGTGATCATATTTTTATCAGGCACACAATATGCATTTCTCATATGTACTTTTCTACTTCCCCCCCCCCTACATTCAGTTTCCTTTTTTTTTTTTTTTATTTGAACTTATTTTGTATATTCAATAATATACTCATTTTGATTTGAAGTCAAATCTCAAGGCCGCCCCTGGAACACAAATGCACTTTGGAAAATTTTTTCAAGAAGCTCATATGTACCTTTAGCGTCTATTAGCAAGTTGCTGTGACTTCAAAAGGTTTGAATTTAGATCTCCCAAGAGGTAAAAATGCTGTGATTAAATCTCCATGTGTTCTTTGCAATAGAAGGTTCCTTCTCTTTCTTCCCTGTGGACAGCCCTTCTGCATGTCAGGGGTTCACCCGTTTTCTTGGCCTGGCACTAGCGGTGGCACAGCAGATCTGGTGTGATCCCAGGAGTTGTCCCACTGATGGTCAACCCTGCTACCGGAACACCCTCAGCCCATGCTGCCGGTTGGAGATCAGAGGGGATCTAGGTCAAACGCTCAGTGGTGCAGGTCCTTCCAGTCTGCTCCCAAGTCTGACCATCCAAGGTTGGGCAGCTGCAACCGTCTGCACCCGTTGTTTTAGGTATCAGACTTGGCTTCTTAGCCCCAAAATAATACAGGCACAGTCAACGTATGTGCCGTTTTTCTACAGGGATTCAGGTAGAGGTGCTTGCTGCCGGCCCCAGATCCTCCGTGCCCTGTAGGAAGCAGTTTGTGCTGTGGTTCCCCCGGCGGTACCTCGGGCTGGCTCTGTCCCTGCAGCCGCTGGCTGCCCTGACCCTTCGCTTGCCTCTCCCTGCAGGAGCAAAGCCCCAAGGGTTTGCCCTGGGGCGGTTCCATTTCAAAGCCAGTGTTCCGCTCACCTAAGATGCAACCAGATGGGATGCTGGGGGCAGAAGGGGAAGGCATGTCTTCCTCTCCTTGAATATCCAGCGGTTTGAGAAAACTAAACAAATTAGTGTTAGAGCGGGAAGAATTTTAGGGGGTTTTGATTGCTTGCCACTTCCACTGATTTTTAAGTGAAATATTTTAATAAGCCCTAAACCTGATCTAGTAAAACTGGTAACATTTATGCTGAGTTTGTTGAAAATATAATGGACAAATTTCACCTGAGTCTGGATAAGTACGCGCTAAAAACTGTGTCGTGGTAAGTGGTGTAACTGACAAAGTATTTAACATGCATATCTGACTAATTAAAAGCTATTATTGAAAGTATTTTTAATTAGTTGATAACTGCACTTAATGCACCTCCAGCTGCCAAAGTCTGTATCTGTACTGATTTTTTTGTGGTAGGATGACTGTGATGGGCAATTCAGTTTGTTTACAGATACTAATGGATAAGATTTTAAGTGTTCCCGACTAAAGTTTGTGAGCAAGCTGTCTAGAAATCCGTGCATCTTTTGCAGATAATGACTGGTACCTCTGCCACGTGACGCTCCTTGCCCCAGAAGAGGAACTTCTGTCCTGGGGCATGTACCCATACCCCTACCTGGCACGTGTCGATCCAGACGCCCGAAAAGGCACTCTCATCTACCAACTTGTCGCATATTACAGTAACAATGAAAACACCAGTGCTGGGATAACTTACACACTCATTGCAGGTAGATCTATTTTGAAAAAAATGGTAAAATTCTGTTACGTTGCAGATTTTTCTTAACAATTTCCTGTTTTATCATTTCGTTGATAGATTTTTCCCTTGGGGAATCCTTAACGATGAGGCAGGTACAGCAAGTAGGCAGTAGAGGTGCTTTAAGTAAAGGAGTTATGTGGATGGTAATCTTTCTTGCTGCCACTTTCTCTCCTTCACTTCTATTTTGAAATCAACTGCAGCCTTACCATTAGCTTAAGGCTCCATTTCTCGCCCGTTCTTGTCTCTTTTGCACGGCGTCGGTCAACGGAGCACGGTGTGAGTGAAAGATAAGGTGCACAACTGGTGAGGAAAAAAGAAGTGCATGAAAGGACTTAGGTAGATGATTTGAGGATAGCTTACCTTAAAATAGTGAAGATGCAAATGTTCTTGCTGTGGGGCATTTTTCAGACCTGCTTTGTGCATTTATAGGTGGTGAAGAGCGATTCCAAGTCGATAAGGATACTGGCATTATCATGACCACTGGTTTGCCTTTGATGTGGAACAAGGAGTACGTGGTTACTGTGGAAGCCACCGATGAGTATGGCAACAAAAGCCCCTACGCCTCCATTTCCATCCTGGCGGGCTCCCGACCTCCGCAGTTCACTAACATGTCCTACAGTGTGTTTGTCCCTGAAAATACTCCGGCAGGAGAAAAGTAAGTTGTACTTTGTTAGGTGAGCTCCCTCCCTGCAGTCTGAGAGGAACTTCACAGAGCACAATAAAGTGAAATTTTGTGTTGTTGCTTCTCAGGGCTATGCATATGGGTTTGCCTATTACACTTTAAAAATAGCGTTGTGTTTTCTAAAAGAAATGATGCCTTTTCTGGTGTTTGAGAGTCTCCAGTGTGGCACATGGTGCAGTCTGGGATGCTGGAATTTTTTCTGAAATTATTATTTTATTGCTTTTGGGGTCTTACTGCATTGCATCATGAATTAAAACAGCCAAACTCCTGGCTATGCATCTCCTGGAGCACTTCAGATATAAATGAGCACTTGAAAAATACTGTCTTTTAATTATCCAGATTTGGCATTGTTTGTATCCAGTTTGACTTATATTTAAATTTTTAGAAAGGCAAGTCATTGCCAGACTCTTGAGATAACAATGCCTTTGTGAAGTGCAAACAGATACAGCTATGTCTCCAAGGGGCTCTGTGGTTGCGTGAAGAGTAGCTAAGCCAAACCACGGTGGGGAGATGCTGCCGAGCTGGCTCTGGTTTTATTGTCACTGTTCAGCTGCTCGAGAGCAGCACGGGCTTTTAAGGCACCAAGTAGCAGGCGGAGCAGTGCCATAGGGCCTTTAAAGAGTAGGAAACCTCAAAATAAGCTGATGAAGTAGGAAAAATTGCTGGAGATGTGCCACTTACTCCTTAAAAGAGACTGAATGGGAGGGAAATTTGTTTCCTTCCCTGGAGCTTTCACTGAGATGTCCTTAAAGTATATTGTCACGCTGGCCAGAGACTGCTGTGAGAGGTGGAGCTTTAAAGCATAAGTCACAGTAGGGAGGCAAACATTCATTTCATGTCCTGACAAGGGGGACGGCAGGGTCTGGAAAGGTCCTGTGCCTCATGGGTTTCCCATCCATGTCTGAAACAGTTCCTTTTCTGAATATACAGCTTCAAAGAAAGTCAAAAGTATAGTAGCTCAGTTATCTCTGTTACTGAAGCTAAACCAGTAACTGCTGTCAAATATTTACAAGGGTACAAAAAGGAAGAAAAAGATGTTTTCATGCTAGTAGGGGGTTGAAATGGGTTGTTATTCCAGCCCTGCTATGTCAGGGGATCAGTCTGGTAAGAGAGAGGGTAGGTGGGCGCCCTGTAGCACAAAAATTTCCAGTCTGAATACAAAGCTGAGCCCAGCATTGACAGAGAGCGAGCAATTCAGCTTTCGTCATCCTCACCTTCCTCTTCTAGGTGTTCAGGAGACAGCTTTTATTGTTGTTTTGAAGCAAAGGGTTATTCTCTCATTCTTTACAGAGTAGCAGTTGTTGAGGCTGTTTCTTTCCAGAGCCAGCCTGTTTCATACACTCTGCTGACGAACCCCAGCGGGCTCTTCAGGGTGAGGCAGGAGAGCGGAGAGCTCAGCCTGACCCACCCCGTGGACTACGAGAGCGAGCACCACCTCTATCACCTCTTGCTGAAAGCCATGGAAGTTGAGAGCACTCTTAGCAGCGTGACTGAGGTATGTGGATCACTTCACTTCCTACCCACTGTCTCTGCAATCTTCATTACCTCATTAGTGAGACCAGTTACACACAGGGATAGCCTAGAAAACTCACAGAGATGCTCAGGAGGGAGGGGGCCCTATGGTGCAGGCAGAAGGGTGGGCTCTGATCTGGGTTCAGATCTAGGCTCTGTGAAATGCCTCTTGTTGTTTCTCTTTGGCTTTGCCTCCCATCTGCTTGGAGCTGAAGGAGATAATACTTCTCTGTGTTACACCAGTGTGAGGAAAAATTTAGCATCGGAGGCGTAAAGATGGGACAGCTGCAAAAGCAATGACTGCGCGGGCAGCGTCCAGAACAAGGTGCCCGTTTTCCTAAGCGTAGACACTCAAATCCCCTCTCAGCACATCCTTTTGTCTCAGGTCATGGTCCATATCACCGATGAAAATGACTGTTCTCCCGAGTTCCAGCACTCCATTTACAGCAGAGACAACATTCCTGAAACCATTCCTGTTGGCACGTCTCTACTGCAAGGTGAGGACCATCCTGGTATCTTTTGTTTCAGTCTTGCCACGGACCTGCCAGTTTGCGTTACCTGTTCATGTTCTTACCGTGAAGAAGTGCCAGCTCTTCCCCAGCGGGCACTGCCTTTGTAAGGTGTGGATGGTAGCTTTCCTGGAGGTCTGTAGGCAGCTTTTAGGTATCCTGGAAGTAGAGTTGGGAGTGTCTTCAGTTGAGGACCACCATGCTGGGTCACACAGCTGTGCCCAAGGAGGGACCCTGGGGTATCCCAAGAGCAGTTAAGGCAGCTGATAGGCAGTGACTTACTGGATTGCCATAACTTGTTTCAATAAATCTTGTGGCTGTCTTTTAACACAGCCTGGTCATCTTTTCGTGTCCTGGAAGCAACTGCAACTAGATTTTCTTTTCTTAATGTGTTAAGAATTTTTTTTTTTTTAAATGGGCAGCTAGTTTTATCAAATAGGTATTAAGCTGTATAATTTACTTAGAAGATGTTAAAGGAGAAACCTTTGGAAGGCCTGTGAACCTTTATATTTATGGTTGTGGCTTACCAGTCATCGTTCCAAGTTTGCTGTGTTTAAGATGGCCTCACTACAAGAAGGACATTGAGGTGTTGGAGTGTGTCCAGAGAAGGGCTACAAAGCCGGTGAGGGGTCTGGAGGACAAATCTTATGAGGAACGACTGAGGAAACTGGGGTTGATTAGCCTGGAGAAAAGGAGGCTGAGGGGAGACCTTATCATTCTCTACAACTACCTGAAAGGAGGTTGTAGAGAGGGGCGGGCTGACCTCTTCTCCCTAGTGATAAGTGATAGGACGAGAGGAAATGGGTTCAAGTTATGCCAGGCGAGGTTTAGATTGGATATTAGGAAAAAATTTTTCACTGAAAGGGTTATTAAACATTGGAATAGACTGCCCACGGAGGTGGTGGATTCGCCATCCCTGGAGGTGTTTAAAAGAAGGGTGGGCGTGGTACTTGGGGACATGGTTTAGAAGTGGTTTTGTCAGGTTAGGTTGATGGTTGGACTTGATCTTAAAGGTCCCTTCCAACCTCAGCAATTCTATGATTCTATATCACTTCCACGTAAACTCTTAGTGCACAGATGACATTTTTAAAGGCTAGAATACTATCCTGTTGAAAGATTAAAGCTGTTAGAAATATTTTTAAGCCCTAAATTCCAACCAAAACCTCAAGGTCACTCTCAAAATACTGTGATTGCATAAATAAGGATTGAACTTGGATGATGCTGTATCTTTTGTCTCAGTCTACGGAGTCCAACAGGCAAGGAATTAAAGTTCATTATCCAACCTTTTTCACTGGTGTCAGTTAAATGCCTTCAAAGATGTCTCGAGATCTGATGTAGTCTGTCATGATGTGGTATGTGCCACAGATGTGTTCTGCCTAAAACTGGAAGAACACTTACAGGCTTGCTGTCAGTATTCAAACTGGAAGTAGGGGCAGGTACTGGGGTAGTAACAGGGACACGGGCTGAGACCTCAGAGGGGTTGTGAACTGTGTGAGAAATTGGTGAGTGCCAAGGCAAGACTTAGCAAAAATTAACATGTCTAAGATGTGTCTTTTGAAGACAATGATGTAAATTTCCCAAATTTGAAGCTGAACGCATGCAGGACGCAGTGGTGCTAAGAAGCTTATCTTCCCTTGCATAGCCACATGCTGATAGCAGGGCTTCAGGGTCTGCTTTCTCTAAATGCTTATCAGGGGAGTTCAGAGCTTGCTGTGGTTCATTTTTTGGTTTGACGGCTCTTGGGAAGCAATAAGTTGATTGGAATGATCAGCTCCTAAATATTCCTAAGCATGTGATTTTCGTTAAAAAGATGAATGCGCTTCTCTCCAGGAGACTGGTAAAGCTGGTCAAAATTTACCCAGTTGTGGGGAAGAAAAGTACACCCCAAGTCCAAAGCAAGCAGAATGGCAATTCTGTGCAGTATGGTTCACAACTGCATCCTGTTTGGTTGTCTTGCCATATGGGTTACATTTCAAGAAAAAGATCCTCCCTAAAAAAGAAAATGTGAGGTGGGCATATAGCGACAGTCAGTGAAAATGGGTGGGTGAATGCTCACTTGGTGTTGAAGAGCTGAGCAACGTTGGCAGTGGCTGCAAAGAAGCGGTGTGTGCAGTCACCTGTACCCTGTGCTGGATGAGTGCTGTGCCGCTAACTCTGACTGCCAAGGCAAGTATCATCTCAGGAAAAAGAAAAAAAAGCAGCTCTGTATGTCACACAGAATCACAGAATGGTCAGGGTTGGAAGGGACCTCTGGAGATCATCTAGTCCAACCCCCCCTCCCAGAGCAGGGTCACCTACAGCAGGTTGCACAGGACGGCGTCCAGGTGGGTTTTGAATGTCTCCAGAGTGGGAGACTCCACCACCTCTCTGGGCAGCCTGTTCCAGCGCTCTGCCACCCTCAAAGTAAAGAATTTTCTCCTCGTGTTTAGATGGAACTTCCTATGTCCAAGTTTGTGCCTGTTACCTCTTGTCCTATCACTGGGCGCCACTGAAAAAAGACTGTTCCCATCCCCCTGGCACCCTCCCTTTAAGTATTTGTAAGCATTAATAAGATCCCCCCTCAATCTTCTTTTCTCTAGGAAAGAACTGCCCCTTCAGGCCCACTACTGCGGGCCATCTCCACCAGCTGAGCCTAGAAGGTCCAACAGGGCCTTGCTCCGGGCGTCCTGCGGGGATGTCGCAGGAACCTTGCCAGGCAGCCACGGCACAAACAAAAAGAAATGCAAATTCAAGACAACCTTGGCCATTCTGTGACTGACTGGGTTGCTATCGATGGTGGCGAAAAAGATACAATGATATATGCCATTTGTTAAAACTGTGGACGATGTAAATGTAGGGTTTAGTTGTCAACCATTTTTAGGTTAAGACACTCAGAGTATCATGTCTGTAGTGCTGATGCTACGCTAGCTGAGTCAGTCAGTCTACTTAGTCATTACGGGCAGATTTATGCTCACTGCAGGTGTTTTAGGATGTCTGGATGCAAACAAGCTATGATCTGAAAAGCATGGAGGGATGCTCTCAGCAGAGGTTAGTGTAGTCCTTCAGCTGCGCCACTGTGCCACCAGAGCAAGGCTTAGAGTTGTGGTTGGCAACTTTGTGCTAACATACTGGGCTCTGAGATGGAGTTAGCTTGCACTAAGCTAGCTTAAAGCATGGGTAGAGCTAGCACAGACCTGTTTGTGGTTGCTATATGATCCTCGAAATACCTTTGCGATGCAGATCAGTTTGCAGGATGGAATGAAATGGAAGGGGAATGGAATGGAATGGAATGGAATGGAATTCCCAATTGTTATTGGGAAGTAAGGCATGTTTTTGTTATATACAAGTAAGCGTCACATTCCCTATTTGCCAGAAAACATCTGTGGAAAATAAATATGATCATTAAGCACATAAAATGTATTTTTGTGAATGGTTACAAAGTCTCCATAATGACTCCATAGATTAAATTAGAACTTTTCAAATCAAATATATTTTTCACTTTCTGCATGTCTTTCTAAAAACAATACTTAACCCCACTAAATTTAACTGGTTTAAGCCATTTCAATCTTTCTTGAGTTTTTAATATATTTCATCTTTCAGTACAGCAGGAGAGGGATTAATTCTAAAGCCTTTGCTTTTGTAGTCTGTAACGCATCCAAACATGTATTCACAGCAAGATTTTGAGAGATGTTAAACAAAATGGTACAACCAACCTAAATGTCCTTTTAAACCCAGATGAGTAACTTTCAACAGGCAACTAAGTAGCACAGCATTTCGCTGAGCTTTTTGAAATCTTTCTCTTCCCCTTTGAGGTGAATTAACCCCTTTGAGTTAATATTCTAATAGCGAGGGGTCTGTGTTTCTTCATCTCGTTTTTGGATGCGGCTGTAGCTATCTGCCATGCACTGCAATCACCGTTGCGCTTCCAAAAAGCTGTGTGCTACCACGATGGCTGCGTCTGTACCCTCCTGGTAGAATAAGGAGTTTGTTTAATACCAGTGTGGGTATGAGTAGAAGCCTCATTGTTTGGCTAGAAAAATGACAGGGTAATTAAAGAGGTGAGCTCCTGTTCTTAAAAATCACTTTTGATACTATGTTGTGAGCTCCAGCTCTTTGTTCTGCTGATTTGCTGCTTCTGAGCAGATGGGACACACAAAGTACTGAATAAACACTTGCTGGGGAGGAATGTTTAATCACTCTTTGTACCTTGAAGCACCAGGTAATTAAAAAGTACTTTAGCTATAACATAGCTGGGAGCTAATTAAATTTGAACGGCATCCCTGGAGAGAGCGAGGACACAGTTTATGACTGATAATGTTCTACCAACATGCATATTGATTGTGCGGTAATTACCAGTGTTGACTGCTATTTGTACAAAGCATGTTGTGTAGTACTGGGATCGCGTCTCTCTCGCAAACTTGCCTTGTTGCGATCACTCAGGCTGGGTTGGAGCTGGGGGAAGAGTTGTTTTGCTTTTTTACTCCCAGCCTCCTGCTGAGTTCCCAGACTCTTACTACAAAAATCAGGCTTTTATGGATAAAACAGAAAGAAGGCAAGAAATGGCATAACCATTGGAAAGAAATAGCATAACCAAACCTCTTCTGCAGCACAACCGTTCTGTTAAATGTGTTCTCTAATAGTGCTTGCAACAGACTGCGACTCTGGCTCCAACTCTGAGATCACTTACTTCATCCAGAGCACTGATTTTTCCATCACGCGTCACGGGGTCATCAATTCTAACCAGAGGCTGAACTTTGAGCGAGCAAACCATATGTATGAATTTGTGGTGATAGCTGTCGATAAAGGACATCCCCCTCGGACAGGGACGGCGTCTGTGCGGATTCGAATGGCCAATGTGAACGACGAGGCTCCTGTCTTCTCCCAGTCCGTGTAAGCCAGCTTGAACTCCTGCTTTGGTTTTTACTGGTGCTGCTCATATGTGTAACCTTAATAACACTCGGCTAAATGGTCTCTTCTTGTTTTGCACAACTGTAAGAACCAATGAAATTGAGGGGTAATTTGTATGAATTATGTAGAAGACGGCCCTTCATTTCTAGTTTGTATCAAAAAACCACACCAGTTGTGATACCAGCGTATTGACTTTATAGAGCAACTGTTTAATATAGAGAGAACGGAATGAGTAAAAGACCTAACTCTATAGGGAATGATTTTGACTGTGTTGACTTCTAGTTCTCAAAGTGGTTGTCCATATATAAATATATGGCAGATTAAGATGGTAGTTTGCAAACATTAAAACCATCAGCAGATTCTATTATAAACTAACTTTACCAGGTCTTGTTTGTTTAAAATGCAGTCTTTCCTTTCCTGAACTAATACAATTTGTATTTTTTTGCGTAAGTTTAAAGTATGGACATGTCTTAAATATAAAACGTAAATACATTTATCTACAAAATGACATACCACTTTACATGCATCTCTGTAGTATCTGACACTTTCCATTCGTAGATAAGGACATAACAAACACTGCATGACAAATACTAGTCCATTTTCTCATCTTTAGGAGATGAGAAGAGTGGTCCTGGTTTGCAATGCAATGTAGTAAGGTGCATATTGATATCTTCCAAAGGATCCTTGGAAATTATGTATGGCAAAAATGCAGGATTACAATCCTAAAATACATACCCTATATATACTGAACCTATATATAAAAATGCATACTGAACAAAGGTGCTCAAAGTCTAATCTTAAGCTGATTAAAGATTACATGATTGCATGCCGAAAGCTTAAAGAAAATTGCATTCATAATGACTTTATAATCCTTGGCTGATGGTTAACATGGTGATGGTTATTCTGGTACTGGATGTGCTGCCATTGATCCCTTATGACCATCAGTTACAGAACTTTCCTTTCGGAAGATGCTGGTCCCAGCACCTTAGTGGCTACTGTTCGGGCAAAGGACCCTGATGGAGATGGGCTGCTATATCTGATTACAGGAGGCAATGAGGAGGGAAACTTCGAACTGGATAGTCAGAAAGGTAAGGAAAGAGGTTGCAGAACACAGTTATTTACCGTCTAATCTGTATTGACTCTGCTTCACCTGTGTGTCAAAAACCATAAGAAAGCACCATATTTATATAATCTGCAAATGGGGATGTTTTGTATCAGTGAGAATTGTCTTTTTGATATGATGCTTGGTCTCAAAAAATCAACCAAAACTTGGGATCCTGGTCCGAGGACTGTACAGTCTAAGACGACTGATTCCTATGCTTTGCAACCAAAATACAAACTGAACCAACAATACAGCAGCAGAGAAGTGTGATGCTTACTTGATTTTGTTTGTTTGTTTATATGGTAAAATAAAACAACACTTTATGCTTCCAAATATAGGTATCATTAAACTCCGCAGAAACCCACCGCCCAACCTGAAAGGGCCACGATACACACTGAACATCACTGCAGTAGATGACAACGCCTCGGGGGGACCCACCCCTCTCAGCGGTTTTGCTGAGGTTATTGTCGGAGTTAACGACATTAATAACAACAAGCCTGTCTTCAGAGAGGTACGATGTTTTTTCTGCGGATATTCTTTTCCCATCCATAATTGGGGTTATAGACTCCTTTTGGCTACTGGTGGTTGCCAGCGGGCTGAAGGGACTGCGTTTGCAGAGCAGAATGAATCTGTGAGAGAACATGAAGTCTTCGTTCTCTTTTTTTCCTTCCTCTCCCTTAGAGCTTGATTTCTTTTGTGAGTATAAGTAATAGAAGTGATTTTCTTCTGAGTTCTTCTCAGATGTGCTGGAAAAAAGTATTGACACTGTGCAGCGAATTCCTGTGGCTCTGTGTAATAAATAGGGTTGGATGTTTGGCTGTATTTTTAGTGCGCTTACTACAGTGACAGCACCTGGGTTCTGGAGAATCAGCCTCCGGGCACGTACGTGCTACAGGTGGAGGCCTACGATGCCGATCTCGGCGTTAACGGAGAGGTCAAGTATGGGCTCATGCATCGAGACGGAGCTTCCCTGGGCTTCAGCATTGACCCAGACACAGGTCAGTAGCTTTCAGGTTGCTGAGATAAAATGAAAATGGCGTTGTGTTGTAATGAGAATGCCACAGTGAGTGTGTCCAAGTGGGCTCATGCTTTAACAGTGTAACTGCTGGGTTAGCAATAACAGCTTGAGGAATGAGCACTGAAAAAAGTCCAGGGTATATGCATAGCCATGAACATAGATTAAATTAAGAAAATAGTGATTTCAACGACAAATTAAGTAGGGAAACAAACCCCAGTTCAATAAGAAGATAAAAAGCTATTCTGCATCAGTTATCTTCCTATTGGATCAAGTGTAGCTATAAAAATGCAGAGCAGAAAATGTGACTCTAACAGCTTGAGTTTGTTCTTCCCTTCATTGTGGCCTGACGGTTCTTTAAAACGGTTTATTTCTCATCTCATGCACAAATAGGAGGTCCAGTGCAGTGCGTATAGAGGCAAAACCCTCGTACCAGAACAGGGCAGTGACAGACAGTCTTGATGCATTTCAGATGAAGTGGTTATAAATGGTGTTGATGTTTCTATAGTCAAAACAGTAAGATGTGATATGTGCGTGTCCAGGACTGCGCAGGAGACTGGAAGGGCTGACAACAGAGCAGCAGAATCCTGGTCCCTAGCATAGTAAAAACATAGGTCTGGAAGTGGCCTTCAGGAGGCCAGTTTAAAGTCTCCCAACCAGAAGAAAAGATCTGAGACAGGGAGAGACTTGGTCAGTAGAGAGGAAAAGCTGAATACTGGGAGAAAATTGTTTGATTTATTAACTGAGCTATGTGATTCTACCCTATTTTAGTCTGTTCAACAGAGCGCCCTCCAGCTCCCATAGTAGAGATGACTTTGGCCACATCACTTGTGCCTTCTGTGGTGTGACTCTTCCCCAGAGTAATAATGAGCTGTCTTGGAAATGTTCAGTTACTTGGACTATCACTGGAGTAAACCTAAAAGAGGCCTCTTGATGAGAAGGAGAAAGTCCTTCTGTGCTCCATGAGGAGTGAGATAAGAAGGTACTCAGACTGAAGCTTCTTATCAGGGGAGCAGGAGAGAAAGCTGTAGACCCCTGTCAGTATGTGGTATGTGAGGAGATGAAAGACAGGGGAATTGGAATTGGTCTTGTCCAAGACACGCATTGCAGGGTTGGTGTGGATTAAGCTTAATGGTTGTGCTACGTGCGGTCAGAGCTTCCTCTTGTGTGGGAGATGTACTGGTCCCTTTCTGCAAATTTATTCCCGAGGCTGTGAGATGCAGAACAGGAGGTGTCTGTGTTCCCAGGAGTCATCACAACCACACAGAGTTTTGATCGGGAGAAGCAGAGGGAGTATACGCTGTCTGTTACTGCTACCGACCAGGCACAGGAACCGCTGATCGGCGTGTGTCAGGTCACCGTCCTTATTGCTGACGTCAATGACAACGATCCCAAGTTCGAGAACAGTCGCTATCAGTGTGAGTCTTTCTTAACTACCTGTCCCAGTACCTCAACATGAACCCGTTTAGTAGTTCCTTATAACAGTGGTCTATTTTTTAGGTGACCAGTGTTCCTTTGCTGCCAACTAAGCCAGTTACTGCTTAACCTGGTCAGTAGAAATATGCAGAATTGATCACTGTCCTCTTTATTCATTGTAATACTCTTAAAAACCTTGATCTGACATAGATCAGGCAGATCTTCTCCCTTCCCTTTGCAGCTTTTCCTTGTCTGGTTTTTCTGCACACTGAATTTTTATTCAATGTCCCAAAACACAACATGACATCCTAGCTGAGAAGTCATCAGCCCTGACTAGAAGAGCAATTGTCATCTGTGTCTCTATGCCACAGCACCTCTGTTCGAATAGGCTGGAGTGGTATTTATCTCTTGTCAGACAGCCCGAAATCCTTGGCTTCTAGCCTGCGACTGGCTGTGAGCCCCGATGCCTCCTGTGACCATGCTGCTGAGCTAGCCTTTCCCGTTTGCCCTGGTGCCTTTCCCTTTTTCATCCCCACATGATGTGCTTTTCATCAGTCTTTCATTTAATTTTACTTGATGCTTCTGCAGTAGAATCCTGTACTTAAGTACACTCGGACCCTCTACACTTGGTGTCACCCACAAGCGATGAGCGTACTCCCTAGTTGCTCGACCAGGACAGGTGCTTCCTTGTGTGATTGCCTCAGCGAGAATGGCAAAAAATGGTGGATGATGCATGTGACAACAACTCCATTTTGGAGATGTTCTGCCAGTTCTGTAGAAATGTCAAGCAGTGACCAATGACTTATTAAAATGAAGATGGCTCATAAATAAGTCATCTTTAGCATCACAGAGGCCAGCATTTTAGCAGGATTCAAAAAGAGGTTCGATGCTTATATGGCAGGATTTTAACAAGGAGAAATGACCTGCCAGGAAATTGCCTAAGTATACAGCTACACTTCATAGTTATGCACAAGGACAGAGAGCAACTTGTGTTGCACCTTTTAGAGTATCTTACAGCGACTAACTCCAAGTGCCAAATCAGTTAAAATGTGCAGATTGGGAATAGCCATTTCTGCATTCCTACCAGTGGTTTCTGCAAACCTGGCCACAGCAGCACTGAGAAGTCAGGTGGGAGTGATCTTACTAGAGAGAAATATTTTTGGACAGAGCAGAGAAGTCCTTGAGGTAAAGGTAATGTTTGTGCAAAGATGAACCTGTCCACTCTACCTTCAAACATGTCCTTCAGGTGAAACTGCCCGGGATTATTTTTTTCAAAAGTAGTGAAGCTGAGAGGTCGCATTTGGTAATTATGGTGACTTCGGCACTTGTGAGGAATGGGCAGATTTTCTTTTTTTTTCATGAACAGTGAGAACCAGCAAAGGTCCTGTAGCAAAAGCAGTCCTTTGGGATGGGAAAACAGGAGATAATGAGGTCACTTTATGCATAGCACTTTTCCAGCATCTATACATAAGTAATCAATGTTTGCACGTCATAGAATTAAAAATAGCTTCTTCTCTAACAAGATCAAATGCCATTAGTCATAGGTTTCTATTATTCCTGGAAACTGCTGGTTCTTTATTCCTCTGCACTAGGATGTTGGTCAAATCCCTGATTTAAACCATGCATCTTATCATCTGTCTGCAAAACAGACATGAAAGAAATGCTTAACTCTATGCAGTAGGGATGCTATAGGAAGTGTTAGAGTTATGCCAGCAGCAAGCAGAAGTACATGAAATGATAGAGCACGGCTCTTCCAAGTAATTTTGTATTTTTTCTTACAATATGATTTAACAGGATTTGACTATAAAGGCATAAATTTAAACACAAAAAAGGGATATTTTACAGTGTTTCTTAGCAATAAATTCCATTTTCATTAATCTATTTTAGTGCCAGTAAATCTCTTCTGAGAGCAGCTTTGGCTGTTACTGACATACCAGGGACATGAATCCTAGGCCAATTAAATGTCCTGGGGGACCAGGGAAACTAATTAAAGCTCAAATTTGTGTTCGTGGAGCAAGCAGTGGCGGTGGTTTAAGGTTTACTGCCCTGCTGCCGCAGACTGCAGATATTAAGGAAGAAAACCAAAACAGAAAACATGACTGCTCCACTTTATAAATAGTGTGCAAATCTGATTGTCCCACCTCAAAAATGCTAAAGGAGACACATACAAAGGAGATCAAAGATATGAAACGGTTTCTGAAAAAGAAGTGATTAACTGGACTGAGTGGATTGTCTAAACCTAACTGGGACAGCCCTCCCACTGCCAGGGCTGTTTCAATACACTGAACTGATGGAGCCTTAGTGCATGGAAATGGCTCAAAAAACCCCTCGGGCATGCACCCGTGGCTACTTGGAGGAGGAATTGGGGCTGGATGGCTGAGGATGGAGGGAAGAGCAGGACCGAAGTCAGATTAGAGCAATCTAAAGACTGGGGTGTGGAAGAGAGGCAGCTGTCAGGGATGCGATAGCTTTATATAAAATTGTGCCTTGCAGAGAAGAGGGGAGTAGGAAACGGCTGCTCACGATTTCCCATCATTTTGTTGGTGTCCTGGCCAGGAATCAGGCTTTAGGAAGACAAAATGAATTACTTTTCTGTGCAATGGGTACTTCAACTGTGCGACTCTTTGCCACCAGATTTTTAGATGATGTTTATAAAAGCAGGTTTAAAGAAGGACTGGTCTGTGTAGGGCTGTGGACACAGAGGCACAGGCTCTGTCTCAGGTGGATTGCTGGGAACAGGGAGTGAGACCTAAGGAAAGGGGCATGTATAAAATGCTCATTGCTTCTCCAAAACACTGGGCTGTTGGGGGGTGTCCTCGCTGTGACCTGCATCTTCATGCTTTGCGATTACCTGCTGCCTCCCGCTGGCGATGCCGCTGCCGCCGCTCACATTCAGGATGAATTCAATTCACCCGAAATCTCTTTTGATGCCAGCCTGCTTTTATCAGCAGCTGCGCCCAGCAGCCTGGGCTGGGATCTGAAGCAGTGGGCGTGCGGGCGGCTGCGGGGTTTGCCGGTGCCGCCGCAGAGAGGCACGAGTGCCGGCAGCGGCGTAGTCGGTAAACCTGCTTCACTAGCAGCTCGCTTCACAACCCAGCGTGTCGGGGGAAAGGGAAGGGGAAGCTGAAAGAGGACTGTAGGCGCTCTGGTAGTGACGATACTTTATAACCTGCCTCATTACAGAAACATTTAATCTCCCATGAAGGGGACTATGAGGTTTTACAGGAGTATTTCTATTACACACAGCCTGGTAAATCAGAGCAAGACCTGCTGAGAATCATAGAATCGTAGAATCATGGAATGGTTAGAGCTGGAAGGGACCTTAAAGATCATCTAGTTCCAACCCCCCTGCCATGGGCAGGTACACCTCCCACTAGATTAGGTTGCTCAATACCTTTGTCTTTTCAAAGACTTCCTCAGCGAAGACACTCCAGTGGGGACCAGTTTCCTCCGCGTTGCAGCTCACGACAACGACCAAGGTGTGAATGCTGCCATCACATACTCAATGCTGGAGCACCAACTGGAATACTTCCAAATCAACCCCAGCACGGGCTGGGTGTATGTGAACCGCCTGCTCTCCCAGGTAAAGCGACTCGGCTGGGAACAGCGCAACCTCTGACCCCTCGAATCCATTGCGAAGGGTTAATTGCAATCTCTTGATTTGTACAAGATGGTTTGCAAATATCCTCGATCTTCTTTGTTTCACAGACAGCGCGCGTCAGTCGCTATGTTGTAGCGACAGACGGAGGGAACAGAAGCAGCACTGTGGAGCTGACGGTCACTGTCACTAACGCACTCAGCCAGCCACCCCGGTGGGAGCAGAGCAGATACTGGGTAACCATCCCCGAAAACACCATTCGTGACACCAAGATAGTGGTATGTTAAAAGTGCAATTACTTCCCTCCCTCTTCTTTTCATTTCAACGTCTTCCTCGGTTGTGCTCTGTCTCCCTGTTCAGAGTGCACGGATGCTCACCCTGCAACCTGACTGCGCTGTGCTGTTTCCTCACCAGCCCCCACAGCTGCGTACCCCGTTAGTGTTTGTCAGCAGTACCTGTCGCAAAATAGCCAGCGTTCCAGCTGGCAGCAGTTTTCCCAGTGAATTCTCACACCAACAGCCCTCAGGGTGTGCTCCTGCCGGCAGCGGCTTTGAAAGAGAAGGGAGACCCATTCCCTGCCTGTGCCGCAAATCCGTGAGCGTTCCCATCAAGGGTCAGCTCCTCACTCCTCCGTCCTCAGCGGACCGTGCTGCCTGCCTGCATCTTTACTACCTCTTTTCTCAGTTTAGCACTACAGCATGGAACGGCTGTAGTTTGCTTTGGGCTCTCTAACCCAAACCAATTCCTTTTTAACCTGTAGAGACTTATTCTTTAAGGATAGTCTCTTCCGTAAATTGCCAGATAATTCCTGTCTTCCTCCTCCTGCATGAAATGTCCAAACACTTGCAAACAATTTAGGTTTCCTCTGCACCTTGCCTGGTAAAATGTACAACTCGGTGGAGAAACGGTCTCCTTTTGGATTGCTTTCATTTTGGAAGGAGGAGAGAGGAGGCATTTCCTTTAGCCAGTGATGCAGTTCTTGCTTGGCACATTTACGGGCAGGTAAATTTACTATTGATTAAAGACCTGCATCAAACTTAAATGTTGTAAAATTAAACACAGCTCGGTAAACTGTTTCTGTTATCCAAGTCATACAGGCATGTAAGTTCTCAGAGAACATACATGCCTGTATGTTCTTGCCATCAAACTGAACATTTGACGCTTGCAACCCCATGCTTCATGAACACATGTGGTGGCTCTTTTCTTCTTCAGACCATGAAAGCCACATCCCCTCTTGGTGATCCCAGGGTTACGTATAATCTGGAGGAGGGCCAAGTTCCAGAGACTAACATGCCAGTTCGTTTCTATCTGAAGCCAAACAGAGCTGATGGATCTGCTTCTCTTCTAGTCGCTGAACCACTTGACTTTGAGACAACTAAGTTTTTCACCCTGACAGTCCGAGCACAAAATGTAGCAATGACTCCTTTAGCTTCCTTTACCACTGTTTGTGTGAACGTAACAGGTAAGCTTTGCTGCTATTAGAACAGCCCATTCAGAACAATATTCTCATTATTTTTAGTATAACACCATGATTTAAGGTAACATCCATGAAATGCCAAGCCACCTAAGAACGCTTTGTATGTTTCTATGCTGTAAAAGGAGTTGTGCAGTCATTAAAAAGGTTTATTTGAGACAATTTCTGAGTACAATTATTAAATGTAGAAATGTGATAGTGCAAAAATGGGCTGTCTGAATGTTTATGCAACACTAGTGCCTGCTTTAATAAATGTAATTAGAAAGATTTTCTTTACATAGGAGGAGAAATCTAGTTAATGTCCTCAAGCTGTTGAAAGGAGATGAGTATTACTGGAAATATTCTGTGCTATAAAAAGAGAAATAGCCCAGATAGGTTGGGTTTGTGTTTGGTGTCTGTTTAGGGTTTTTTTCTATATTCAGAATTTTCTATTGAATGCTGAGATTAAAATTCTAGAAATGAAAATGCAAGGGTCCTTACAATAGGTGCAATTTTCAAGAATTTGATCCAACCCTCCTTATAGCAGGATCTTTTTTGTAAGGCTCTGCTCCTGTGGATCCACATAAAACTAGAAATCTGATTTTAATCCCTGCTTTTTGAAGCATTAATGGAGTTGCTTTTGATATGTAGACATTTAGATGAAAACATGAATAAGTGAAGTCTCCGGCAAAAGCATTTGTCTCGCTCACCACCACGGAAATGAGAGACCTCAGTGGTAATTTGAATGGGAGTCCAACTTCCCTGCTTCACTTTAGCACAGCATTGTCCTGTCTCCACAGTCCACCAATGCAAAACCCCTGCAGGTTTGTAGAGCAAGAGTGCTTCAAGTCGGGGTCTGACCCTTGTTGTAGATTACGGACCAAGTCCCAAAAGATTTTTCCTGTAGTGCAGTTATTGGTATCAGAATTTGGCAGAAACTTCATTTTGCTCACAAGCAAAAATTCTTTTTCAATAACTTAGTATTTCACACAAAAAAAAGGTTTGCACACACGTGTATGTATTAGTGGGAGAAAAAAGCAAGTTAGACACTTTTAAGAGCGAAATAACCACCAGAAAGTTTCATATGCAGAATTGTCCTTTATTTATGCACAAGCACACAGAAAAGGAAGTCTTTTATAGCATCTTATTTTCTTTACCTTGCTCAGTGAATTTGCTGAAACTTATCTCTAACAAGACATATTCTCTTCTATAAAATAGGAAAAAAGAAACTTGTTAGAAAAGAAGTTTTCACAAATGTTTATGCATATAAGAGAGAAAAAAAATTGGGATTTGTGGGAGCCCACAACGACAACTTAAAAAAGAAAGTAATTTAAGACATTGCTTCTGCAAATAGTTGTGTGTCAGAATCAATGGAGTCATGTGGCAGTAGTAAAACTAAATGTGTGCTTATGGGTTTGCAGAATAAGATATTAAGAATTTTGTCTGCTCTTCATAAAGACAGATGGATCCGAGGAACTGTCATTACACCTCCTCTGTTTTGGCACTGTGCCACGACACAGGAAAATGATTTTCTTAAAATGTGGCTGTTAAACTGTGAAAAGTGCAAAAAGATGTAGGGGACTATGCAGCATTTCTGAGTTTAGTCGTCTCACAGACAAAGAGGAACACCAGACTGATTTGTTGTGGGTTGAGCAGGAGGACGTGATTCCAGAGCAGTTTAAATGGATCCAAATGAGTGCTGCTGTAGTTCTGCCTGTCCCTTGTGCTCACCTGGTCCTACACAGCAGTTTTCGGGAGAAAACGTGTCAGAAACTGGCCCTTCAAAACACTGGACTTATTTTTTCCAGTTTAGGTCTCTACACGGGTCAGGCAAGAGAGACAAGCAAGCGTGATAGAGGCTCAACATGGCTTTGCCTTGTGCCTAATCTGACCTGACTGCAGACTGCCGCTACCGGGGCAGCCCTTCCTTGCCTTCACCTGCACAATCCCACCATGTCCCTTGCGTTGGATCTGGCGATTACATGGCTGCAGAGCATGTCACATCTCAGCTAGTCCTTTTCTCTTCAGAAAGTCAGTCTCCCTCAGAGCAACACGGTGAGCCCCGTCGACACAGGGCCATGTGATCCCGCCTGTGGGAAGGGGGATCCCATGGCTTCGAGCAGGATGACAAGAGTGGGAAGATCAGCATGCTTCCTTTGGACATTGGCCAGTAGTTAGATGAGGGGAGGCTAATGTGCAACTGCACCTTAAATAATCATTAGTTCCTACAGCGTGACATAACTCTGGCTATACTGCCCTGTAAAGGCCAGGAAAGACTGTTTTACACACGTTCTTTGTCAACTCTGTAGACTCCGCAATTTTAATTTCAATATGTTAATCAGCCCTTAATAAAATGCTGAAATGAACTACTGCTATAGATAACCAGGTCTTTACAGACTGTGGATGAAAGGCCTCCTGGTCCTGGCATTCACGGACTTACTATAAGATCACTGGTAAAATCATTAGCTAGTATCATAGCAGAGATTAGGCCGCTGTCTCCCAGAAACTGCTCAATGTCTATAAAATGCCTCCTGACAGCGGCCATGAAAATGATGTTATGGTTTGAGAGTCCCATAACAATTTGTTGTCATTTAGACAATCATTCTATCACCCGATGACCCCTCCCCACCTGGGAAAGGGAATCGGGAAAGAACAAGGAAACCCGGGAGCTGAAGTATAAACAGATTTAATAGAATAAGATTAGATAATTAACATTAACAGCACTAAAGAACCGATATTGATCCCGACACCAATACAGAATATGCAAAGATTATACTCAGCCAATTATATCAGTAGGAAGCTGTGCACTCCCAGTAGTGGACAGCAAATGTCAGACACTGCGAGCGCTACGGCTTCAGGAGGAAGGAAAGGTCTCATGGGTCCGGCACCAGGACGCGAAGTCCTCAGGCTGGCAGCCATCAAGGGAGAGAGAACTTCGCAGCAAACTTTCTAATTTATAGTGAACATGACATTCATGGCATGAAATAATCCTGTTGGCCAGCTTGAGTCAAGTGCCCGGGTCTCGCTCCTCCTCATCCCTGCACCTGGCAAGCTCGAAAACACTGAGACCTTGAGACCCACACACCATAGCTGGCTGTAAAGTAAATATTTTCCCAAATTCAGACACTAGAGTCTTCTAAAAGTGCAGTTTTCCCAAGTATTAGAAGAGAAATTAGTCCTGTGTCGCTCAAACCAGGACAGAAATGAGAAGACCCAAAGCAGGATTGCTTTTTACTATGAGCAATGCGAGCTCTTTCTCCAAGCAGAATTACGACTGTGGAAAAAAATAAAGTAAAAAAAGGTCTTCAAACACTTTCTTACCGTGATCCCCATCACCTCCTTTTGCAGATGTCAATGATAATGTTCCATTCTTCGTGTCTTCTAACTACGAGGTGTCTGTGCCAGAAGGAGCTGATGTTGGCACATCTGTAGTTCAAGTGTTAGCTACGGACTTGGATTCTGGCCTACATGGAGAGGTTTGACCTTAAATTCAATTCTTTTCCTCCCAATAGGCAAGTTTTACTGTTGTAATTAGTGGGAGTGCGCAGACAGCAGATGACAGGGTAATGAGCCACAAACACTTCTTACAGCACTTGTCAAGCATTTATTTAGCATATGCCTGATGTGCATAATATGGGATGCAGGCAGAGAAGATGCTGTTCACAGTCTTGGGATCCTGCATCATAGCAGCTCATCCTGATCCAGCAACCATGACAAAGCACTGCTGCATGATTCTTAGGGTTGCTCCCATGACAGGATAAGTGGAGGTGGCTGCAGAACATGTTTCCACACTTTTGCTTCTTCAGCTCATTATTTAATTGACCATCAGTGATTATGGGCAGTTAAACACGTATTTAAATATGGTCAATTAAATAAATTTAATTTCACCATCATTGGTCAAATGGTTGGTCAAACCAACATTTGACCATTATTGTCATAATGACCCAACCCTAGGAAAAAGCAGTGTTATCAAGGAAAGTGCTGTTTCTCTGTGCATTTTCCTGAGCCTTTTCCAAAAATCCTACTAACTCTTCTGGGAGGGAACTCTGGCTATTAGAGATCTGCTGTTCTGTAACTTATTTTGCAACTTCTGAAGAGCAACCTATGTGGTAGAACTGTCTGGTGGTGCTCTGGGCATGACGTGGGGGTGGGGGTGGAAATGTATTTTTCAGAGGAGGAAGCCAAACCTTTGTTAAAGGGAAAAATGTGGATAGCTTTCATCAGTGGAGGTTTTCATTTGTTCAGTCCTGTTGAACGGGACCCAAACTCTCAGTTAGCCCTTTTTTTTTTTGAGATCAAAAGCACAGTGGGTTGCTAGAAGCTGGGGAGACACCAAGGAAGATGATGTTCCATACATTTTCTGTCCTGTTATTCATGATCTTTCTTAACTGCTTCTGCTGGCCACTGTTGGACATTAGATACTGGGCTTGATGGGCCTTGATATCACTGGTACACATGTTCTTCTGTTTGAGGATTCTGGGTTTTTTTATATCAAAATGGGCAAAAGACTTAGAAAAATTATGTCCAGGTGAACTATCTTTTCTCAGAGTGTTGCTACTTCACAGACAGGCCCAAGAGACGAGTTCTGGGCTCCCCAGTTCAAAAAGGACAGGAAACTGCTGGAGAGGGTCCAGCAAAGGACTACTAAGATGATTAGGGGATTGGAGCATCTTTCTTATGAGGAAAGGCTGAGGGACTTGGGGCTTTTTAGTCTAGAGAAAAGAAGACTGAGGGGTGATCTTATCAATACTTATAAATACTTAAAGGGAGGGTGCCAGGGGGATGGGAACAGTCTGTTTTCAGTGGTGCCCAGTGATAGAACAAGAGTTAACGGGCACAAATTTGTACATAGAAAATTCCATCTAAACATGAGGTTTAGATGGAACAGGCTGCCCAGAGAGGTTGTGGAGTCTCCCACTCTGGAGACGTTCCAAACCCGCCTGGACGCCGTCCTGTGCAACCTGCTGTAGGTGACCCTGCTCGGGCAGGGGGGTTGGACTAGATGATCTCCAGAGGTCCCTTCCAACCCTGACCATTCTGTAATTCTGTGATTCTGTGAAGAGACTACTGGGGAAGGGTCACAGCACTTGGACATACAAATGAAATTGGAAAATGCAGCCTCTCTTAACTATTTCCTTTTTAGGTGCACTACTTAATATTGAAAGATGCTAGTGAGGATTACCAGTTCTTCACCATTGAGCCTAAGACAGGAATTATTTCCACCCGTGCATCTTTTGACAGAGAGAAAAGACCCTCTTACTTGATTGAAGTTCAGTCTCAGGACTCTTCAGAATCTGCTAGACCTGGTGTGCATGGGCAGCCCAACACAGGTAAAACTAGTAAGGATTGGGTAAGAGATATCAGAGATTGGGTTCCTTAACTTTTCTAGCCTCGGGGAGTATGTGAACTGTCTGGAATATGACAAAGTATTCCACCTCTGCCATTTCTAGTCTGCATGTTCCTCTTGCATCTCCTTCTTAGACACAGCCTACGTAAGGATTTTTGTCAGTGATGTGAATGACAACGCTCCAGCATTTCCTCAGTCAGTGTATGAGGTCAGCATAGATGAGGACAGGGATGTTGGAAGTCCTGTTGTGACAGCAACAGCAGATGATGAAGATGAGGGTAAGTGGACCCTGCATGTCTTTCTAAGTCCTCTTAGTATTACTGTGTGTTGTGTGTAGGGATACTTCCGTCATGGGCAAACAAATCTCTGCATTCAGGAGATAATTAAGCATTTCAAGCATTTGTAAAAGTGAGGAGAGAAGTTCTGGGAACACAGGAGCATTTTCTTTTAAGTGCTCGGGTTTGCAGTGCAAAGGTTAAGCTAGCTGGCAATCTCTTTGGGGCAGAATGAAATCACCTGGAGTCACAACCCTGCTGTAACTTTGCAAGTGGTAGCATAAAAACTCACTCACTCTTGAGCATGTGCTTGCATTTTGCTGACTCCTGTGCTTTCCAGATCTCCCTGGGAATCAGTTTTACTTAATACTATTGCAAGAAACCCAAACCTGTGTGCTTTTTGGTGAGTTAGTGGGTTGAATATGCTTGTGGAAGAATCTGACAAACAGTGGAAAATGTGGGATGACGTGGCCAGAAATGAAGGCAGGGAGAAAGCAGGAATAAGGCAGGAAAAAAGGGGAAGCCAGACCTTCTTTTTGGGCTCACGCTTACATCAGCTCTGACGGTGTGAAACTGCTCCTACAGTGTGGTGAGACCAGATGGGCTGAGCCCGTCCAACAGCATGCACCACCAGTCAGTTCCTGGTTTTGCTTCTGCTGCGGCTTTTTTTGCTCCTTTCCTGAGTTGGTCCAGCTCAACTTGCTGGAGAAAAACAAACCCATTGAAAAAAAAGGAGGCAAGCTGTTGTGTTGGTGACAGAGCCCAAACGACCACCAGAGGAACATGTTGCTGGGAGCAGGCGAGAGCTGACCATTCCTTTCGGTAACACCTATGCCTCTTAGTGCCCATGATGGAGAAGTAAAGAGGCCATTTCAAACCGGCTGCTGCACTCGAGAGAATTTGGCAAAAGCGACTAGCAAGTGATGCTCAAATGCATGCTGCAAAGGCAGCCAAGCTCTTCCAAGCCCTAATGTGGAGCACAACCTTTTCACTTTCTTGCCATCCGTGTTGCTTTAGCCTTCTCATCCACAGTTGACTCACAAGTTAAAATGCTGAAAGTTCTTTCTGCTCCTAGCAGTTCACCTATTTAGTTTGGGAAATGACGTTCTGTCGTGAAATGCAGTCATGTATTTTTTTTTCCTTTTCAAGTAAGTAAACATGAAGCACCAAACAATTTATTTTTTTTTGTTCCTAAACATTTTGCAGCAATCAAACAACTGCTATTGTACGGATGGGATATTCTGAGATGAATTCTTGCGCAAAGTAGAGGGTGACTGTTACATTTTAGCACCATCCAGTGGTTAAAAAAAAAAGTTCCGAAATACTGGCATTTGAAATGGGAGGCTTAGGCGACATTGAGCAAAAATAGCTTCTATTATTTTAATAGTATGTTACTTTTTATTATTGGCAAATGAATGCACAATAAATTAGAGGCATACTATTCCTTCATTATGAATAAAGAGGTGCTTGTCTGTGAATGTGAATTATATTTGTAAATTGAAATGCAGACCTAACCCCCAATCTACCATACCCAAACCCTTCAAATTACGTACGTGGATCATTCTGTTTGTGGCTGTGTCTATGTTTTATCTCACACATGCTGTGACAGTCTGGACAAATAAGGTGCAAATAAGGTTTCTCTTGGATACAGGTCCACTCTGTATAGCTGGACCGAGCATTCAGAGAGTGGACAGGCAGTGGTCATTTGCTTTCTCTTGTAGGTGCAAATGCCAAACTAAGGTATCAGATCACATCAGGAAATGTGAAAGGAGTTTTTGATGTGGAACCTGAGGTTGGAACTGTCTTCATTGCTCAGCCTCTGGATTATGAAGAAGAACAACGTTATGAGCTCCGGCTTGTAGCTTCTGACGGAAAGTGGGAAAACCACACTCTTATAATCATCAATGTTGTGAATAGGAATGATGAAGCACCAGTCTTCACTCAGAACGAATACCAGGGCAGTGTCTTGGAGGAGCTCACAGATCTGCCTGTACTTGTCCTAAAGGTAAAGCAGTTTGTACAAAGCAGGGCAAAACCTGACTTTTTGTTCAGCTCAATGCCATCCATCCATCCAATTCCAAAAAGATTTTGTTTTCTTTAGGGTGGTGAGCCCTGGTATTAGGATTTAGCTAGCAACATTCTGTAAAAAAGAGAATAAAGAAAGCCTGGTTGAATCTGCATGACAGACTTGCTCCCTTGACCAGCATAAATAGCTCGATGATCTTAAGGGTCTTCTCCAACCTAAATGATTCTAAGATTCTAAATGTTGAAAAATGTGATGGCTTTCCTTAACAACGCAGAGATAGTATATTTTGAGTAACTGTAAGCATAGCATTGTTGGCACATTTACCTCATGCATTTAAGTCACCGACTCTTTGGCTACATTTATACTACCAAATAAACATTGCCTATTCTTTGACTCTGGAACTCAGTCATAGAATCATGGAATAGTTTGGGTTGAAAGGGACCTTTAAAGGTCATCTAGTCCAACCCCTCTGCAATGAGCAGGGACATCTGCAACTAGATCAGGTTGCTCAGAGCCCTGTCCAACCTGGCCTTGAATGTTTCGAGGGATGGCACATCTACCACCTCTCTGGGCAACCTGTGCCAGGGTTTCACCACCCTCATCATAAAAAATTTCTTCCTTATATCTAGTCTAAATCTTCTGTCTTTTAGTTTTAAACCATTACCATTGCCCTATTGCAACAGGCCCTGCTAAAAAGTTTGTCCCCATCTTTCCTATAAGCTTCCTTTAGGTATTGAAATGCCACAATAAGGTCTCCCTGGAGCTTTCTCTTCTCCAGGCTGAACAACCCCAACTCTCTCAGCTTGTTCTCATAGGAGAGGTGCTCCAGCTCTCTGATCATTTTTGTAGCCTTCCTCTGGACCCACTCCAATAGGTCCATGTCTTTCCTGTGCTGAGGGCTCCAGAGCGGGACGCAGTACTCCAGGTGGGGTCTCATGAGAGCAGAGTAGAGGGGCAGAATCACCTCCTTTGACCTGCCAGCCACGCTTCTTTTGATGCAGCCCAGGATACAGTTGACCTTCTGGGCTGCGAGCGCACATTGTTGTCTCCTGTCCAGCTTTTCATCCCCCAGTACCCCCAAGTCCTTCTCGGCAGGGCTGCTCTCAATCCCTTCACCCCCCCGCCTGATACTGGGAGTTGCCCTGACCCAGGTGCAGGACCCTGCAGCTGGCCTTATTGAATCTCATGAGGTTCACATGGGCTCACTTCTCGAGCTTGTCCATGGCTCTGAATGGCATCCTGTCCCTCAGGCCTGTCAACTGCACCATGCAGCTTGGTGTCATCAGCAAACTGGCTATGGGTGTACTTGATACCACTCTCTATATCATTGATGAAGATATTGAACAGTACTGGTCCCTTGAGGGACACCACTTGTCACCGATGTCCATCTGGACATTGAGCCATTGACCACTACTGTCTGGATGCGACCATCCAACCAATTCCTTATCCATTGAACAGTCCACCCATCAAATCCATACCTCTCCAATTTAGAGAGAAGGATGTTGTGGGGGACCCTTACACAAGTCCAGATAGACAACAACCATAGCTCTTCCCTTGTCCACTGATGTAGTCACTCCATCATAGAAGGCCACTAGGTTGGTCAGGCAGGACTTGCCCTTGGTGAAGCCATGCTGGCTGTCTCAATCACCTCACTGTCCCCCATGTGCCTTAGCATAACTTCTAGGAGGATCTGTTCCATGATATTCCCAGGCACAGAGGTGAGGCTGACAGGTTGGTAGTTCCCAGGGTCCTCATTTCTACCCTTTTTAAAAATGGGTGCACTCTTTCCTTTTTTCCAGTCACCAGAGACTTCCCCTGACTGCCATGACTTTTCAACTATTATGGAGAGTGGCAGCTACATCAGCCAGTTCCTTCAGGACTCTGGGATGCATCTTGTCAGGTCCCATAGACTTCTGTATGTTCAGGTTCCTCAGGTAGTCACAAACCTGATCTTCTCTCCCCCAGCCCCTGCCTTGTGATCCATCCACTCAAGAGGTGTGGGGAGAGAGGTTGCCAGTGAAGACTGAGGCAAAAAAGTTGTTGAGTACCTCAGCCTTCTCCTCATCTGTTGTTACCAGTTTGCCAGTCTTCCTCATCAGGGGGGTAAGCTTTCTTTGACCTTCCTTTTCTGGCTGACATACCTGTAGAAGCCCTTCTTATTATTCTTTTTGTCCCTTGCCAAGTTCAGCTTCAGCTGCGCCTTGGCCTTCCTGACCCCATCCCTACACAATCAGGCAGCATCCCTATAGTCTTCCCAGGACACCTGTCACTGCTTCCACTGCCTGTGCATTTCCTTCTTGCCCTTTAGTTTGACCAGCAGGTCTCAACTCAGCCATGCCTGTCTCTTGCCTGCCTTTTCTGATTTCTTACACCTGAGGATTGAGAACTCGGGATCTGTGGAAAGCATCCTTAAAGAGCTGCCAGCTCTGTTCTGCTCCCTTGTCCCTGAGGGCAGTTTCCCAGGAGGCCCTATTGACTAACTCCTTGAAGAGCTGGAAGTTAGCTTTCCTAAAATTCAGGGTCCTGACTTTACACCTGACCAGTATCCCTCAGGACTATGAACTCCACCAGTGCATGATCACTGCAGCCCAGGCTGCCTCCAGTCTTGACATCACTGATGAGCTCACATGCGTTGCTGAGCATCAGGTCCAGTATCACATCCCCTCTGGTAGGGCTGTCTGTTACCTGTGTTAAGAAGTTATCCTCAATGCACTCCAAAAGTCTCCTGGATTGCCTACAGCTCGCGGTGCTACTTTTCCAGCAGATGTCGGGGTGATTGAAGTCCTGTAGCAGGACAAGAGCCTGTGAGTGTGATGCCTCCTGTAGCTGGAGTAAGAAGGCTTCATCAGTCGGCTCCCCTTGATCAGGCAGCCTATAGTAAACACCAACCACAAGGTTCCTTTTGTTGCCTCGGTCTCTAATTCTTACCCATGAGCTTTCAACCTGCTCGTGGCTATTCTTCAGAGACAGCTCTTCACACTCCATCCATTTCTTGATGTAGAGGGCAATGCCTCTGCCCCTCCTTCTTCACCTGTCCCTTCTGAACAGCCTGTATCCATCAATAGCTGCACTCCAGTCATGAGATTCATCCCACCAAGTTTCAGTAATGGCAACTAGGTTGTAGCTTTCTAGCAGCACAGTGGCTTCCAGCTCCTCCCATTTGTTGCCCGTGCTGCGTGCATTGGTGTAGAGGCACTTCATCTGGGCTGTCGGCCGTGTCACCTTCTTAGAGGAACACCCCTTAATTCCTTTGGGGTATTTCACTTGTGTTTCCCTCTTGGCTCCTATTACCTCAGGAGCCCCTGTCTCATCTCTGTAAGACTTCAGGTGTGCTGCAGTGTAGCCAGCACGTCTCAGAGCAACACGCTGAGGGCCCTCGCTAGCACCCCGTCCCTCTAACCTTGGCATGTCAAATCATCTTCATTGTTTTGTTGTTAGAGCAGTGCTTGGTTGGCCCAACTAGCAGTCTCACAAACAATCCCTGGATGCAAATCAGGAGCTGGGAGTTCTCTCTGGGCTGTGTTGATAATCAGCTTGGATGTATGGCCACCCTGGTTTTGCGGCCTTCTGTTCACTTGGAGAGAAACACCCCGTTTGCCTTTGTATTCCAGCTCCAAAGAGTTTCACAAGAAACATTTGCTCGGCAGATCTGTTATTACTTACATGTGGTTCTTCCTGCAGTTATTTCCTCTTTCCAAAATATACTGGGAAGTAAAATATATTAATCTGTCTAAACGTGTTCTTTTTGTTTCTCTAGGCTGTGCATGATGTTTATTGAAAGAGTACTTGACCTGATTGACTCAAACCAATAGATGTTTGCTGTTAAAATGCATGCTATTTATTTAGTCTGCACAATGCCAACTGCCATCAATAAAATAGTGATTTCCCCTTGTCTTTTACATAAATACTTACCTGCTGTGGCTTCTTCCAGGTTTCTGCAACAGACCCCGACCAAGCAGCTGATCAAAATGCCATTAACTATTCCCTGCACGGACAGGGGGCCAGTAGCGAATTCAGCATCGATGAGAACACAGGCGAGATCAGTGCAAATAAAAGGTTAGACCGTGAGAAGAGATCAACGTGGCGCTTTCTTGTTCTTGCAACGGATGAGAATGGAGAGGGACTGACTGGCTTTGCAGATGTGATCATAGAAGTGAGAGATGTGAACGACAACACACCCCTTTTCCTCTGTGTGCTGGATGGCTGTTTCACGGGCCACATCCCTGAGGATTCTCCGGCAGACACTCCTGTCATGGAAATGACGGCAGTGGACCTCGATGACCCAAAGGCTGGTACAAATGCTGTACTGACGTACAGCATCATTCAGAATGTCCAAAATGAAATTAATCTGAATTTGTTCTCAATTGACTCAGTTAGCGGCACCATCTATACAGTGCTTGGGTCCCTGGATCGGGAGAAGGAGGACAAGTACCTAGTAGTGGTTGAGGCCAGAGATGGAGGAGGGCTCACAGGGACAGGCACTGCCACTATTTTGGTGACTGATGTAAATGATCATGCTCCAGTCTTCCTGCAAAGGATCTACACTGCATTTGTCTCTGAGAATGCGAGTATTAACACTGAGGTTGCAGTGGTGTCTGCTGTGGACAGAGATGAGGGAGAAAATGCCATGGTGACGTTCAGCATCCTTGATGGGGACAACGACCGCAAATTCTCCATAGAGACAGATGAAGTCAACAACTGTGGGTTTATCCGGCTGCGAAAGCGGATTGACTTTGAGAAGCCTCATGAGAGGGTATTCAATTTGACTGTAAAAGCAGAGGACATGGATTTTTTCAGCATTGCTCACTGTGTGATTTATGTAGAGGACTCCAATGACCATGCTCCTGTCTTCTACCCCCAGTTCTATGAAGTGGCTGCGTTGGGGGAAGATGCGCCTGTTGGTACCAAAGTTGTTCAGGTTTCTGCTGTTGACTTGGATTCTGGCCTGAACGGAAGGTTTTCTTTCCAGCTGCTAAACAAGTCTGACCCAGGTGGCCAGTTCTCTGTGGCTGGTGATGGGTGGGTGATGGTTGCAGGACTGCTGGATCATGAGAGAGTGACACAGTACCAGCTCATTGTCATTGCCACTGATATGGGGCAGCCCCCTCTGACCGGCAGTGCCACTGTTTTAGTGATGCTGCAGGACGTAAATGACAACGGGCCAGAGTTTGAGGCTCATTATAACCCCGTGGTCTGGGAAAACACAGCTTCTCCACAGGTCATCCAAATGAACGAGACCTCTACTTTGCTGTATGCTAAGGACCGAGACACTGCTGCTAACGGAGCACCTTTCTCCTTTCATCTTCTCAGTGATTTTGATAGTCTGACTAACTTCAACTTGAAGGACTTCCACAACGGAAGTGCCTTGCTCACTGCACTGCGTACCTTTGACAGGGAAGTGCACAAGGTGTTCTACCTGCCCATTCTGATCACAGACAGCGGGATCCCACCAATGAGCTCCACCAACACACTGACTGTAAATGTCGGGGACCAAAATGATCACCCGCATTCTGCTGGCTACATGGAATGTCTCATTTACAGCTATGATGGTAAATCACTCCTTGATTCTTGCTTCCAAGTGTGACAGTAAGGCCAAAGGAGCAGCTGTGAGATTCACAACAGGACTCTGTCCTGTTCCACGTAAGCTAAGATCTTAGTAGAAGTGCTACTGAAGTTTGCTTAAGCCCCACCAGAGAGCAGTAGGTGTGTGGGGCACAGGACTTTGGGACACTTGGTTTGTGGAAGAAATTGAGCCAGCCTTGAAGGAAGGTCATAGCTGGCTGTTATTCTATGCATGTTTCTATCAAACTTGAGTCTCTTGTTTTCACATGCAGTTTTGCAGCAGCATTAACATTTCAGGGGAAAAAAAAACAACCCAAATTCATAATGTTGCTGAGAAGTGGTGAGTCTGAATGCTGAGAACCTTCTTCCTCCTCCTTAAACCTTTTTCCTCCTCCAGACTGCATTCAGTTTTAGTGAATACTCTTAAGTTGAACTCCTTTGTAAACTGCTTGAGACATTCATATAAGCCTTCAGCTGACAACTGCTGTTATGGGGGAATTTTCTGTGAATGGTGGCTGCAGGCAGTGCGAGAGAAGCCACTTTTCCCTTCTTCCTTTGGCGATTAGCTAGAAGTTCTCTTGTGATCCAATGTCCCCACATAATAAGCCCAACAGCAAAATAAACCACAGAGGTAAAAGAATTTTGGGATGTTTGCATCCATGTAGGCTCAGGTCATTCCTTCCTCTTCTACTCTGCAGTGTATCCTATGGTTTGATAGCACATTGAATAGATTGTCTGTTGTGGGCACACTGGAAACTACTTCTGTATAAATGCTGTTGACAATTATTTGTACTGAAACGTTGTTCTGTCTGTTGTGTGCTCACTCTCAAGTTCAGCGTATTGTAAAGTTGAAACCAAGTCTGGTTGCTATTTGCTGAGAAACTCTGCTTGTAGCCTAAGTACCAGACCTTTTCATTCAGCCTGAATTCCCTTTTAGTTTCCTTTTTAAAGGCTAAACTCATCTGTGCTGCTAATTTCTGGGAGGGACTATTCAAGTCTTAGATCTTTGGTTATGTAAAATATAGAGAGACAGCATCAGAAGGCTACTATCATGTCATATGTTACATTCATGTAATGTGGGAGTCAAACACCAGGGCATCCTGTATACTGTCTCCTGCAAAATACCCAATAAATGTTGCCACAGTTGCAGGAGAGGTACAGTTTTCTCTCCTTTTTGCATGCAAGTCCCTCAGTTGTCAGGGTTTGTGCTGTTCCCTTTGACAAGGTGAAGTCCCACATTCTTTGTGTATCCTTGATTCTTTACCCAGCAGATACGTGAATCCAGATACCTGTGGATCTTTCCTTCAGAAATAGCTTTTGTAAAACAAAACAAAAAAATACTATTGTGTGAGTTTTGTTGAGAGGATGCAAACCCAGCAGAATACATGTTGCTTTCCATCTTACCCCAAAGTCTCACCATCTACTCAGAATAAGCCTGGTTACTATACTTTGGCCATCCTCTCGATCTTGCTGTCATTTCCTCCAAATTGCTATTGTTTTTTGCCCTTTATAACCTAATCAGCATTTTGGTTGTTTATCCTGACAAACCCCAATCCCTGTCTAAACCACTCTGTAAGTTAGTTGGATACTGCAGCCAAAATAGTGAAAATCAGTAATTCTGATGCTTTTTCCGAATATCTTGCACATCTTTCCTCAGAGGTGCTTGTCTTTTTTTCCTTCCCATCTGCTTTTCATTGCAGCCACCTGTTGAATTAAATTTGTGTAGCCCAAACCACAACAGTAGCCATACAGCAAACACCCAATAACCAGAACACTACATGGTATTTGCAAACTGGTGCACATCTGTCAGGAACCATCATAATTATTTTTGTAGAAATTTTAGACTTAAATCAGTAAAACTTGAATGGCCAACCTGTTTGTGTATGAGAGGTCTGACCATGCCACTTATATGCTATGTTGTTTTAGGTATACTTCCCATGACTGTACTGGGCCAGGTCCCTGCCCCTGATGATGATGACTGGGATCGCAAAATCTACCAATTTGAAGGAAAAACATCAAGGTATTTGGAGAGAAAAATGGAAGTTGGGTGAAACGTATGGAAATCTTGCCTGCACACAAAACCATAAAAAGTATTTAAACTGCCTTTTTTTGAAAACAAGTATGCAAAAGCACTTTGTTGGTTAGAGACTTGTGTGTAGCTCTCCAAAAGCCCTCCTGAGTGTGAGTCTGCAGTAAATAATGCTGCATGCCAAACCAGTCCACTTCCTATTGCCTGATGAGCTAGAACACTATTCTAAATTCCTGTTCACAGTCATACCCATAATCAGTATCAGTGAGAAACTGCAGGAAAAATACCCACTAATCGTCATCCTCCTTCATCCAAGCTCCTGGAGAGTTGGTGTTTCCATGTCACCATTGATTTTAAGACCTTATTTGTACTGGATGTATTTACACCAAAGCATCTGGATTATGACCAGAGTTGAGATGTACGTGTGCCATTCAGAGGTTTTGACAGAGGTGCCACTCTCAATGAATGTATCTAAACTAGGAGTTTGCAGTGTTTCCAAAATTACGGCTATAGCAGCCTGAGTCTTCCTACACAGTTAATATGGCAAAGAAGCAGGAAGAAACCTTCTTGATATACTGGTGAAGAGTGATTAGGAGCCAACAGAAGGCAATGTAAAAAAGTTCTGTTCTACCCTGTCCCTTCATGAAGGAATGCTTCTGCTGTCTTTGATAGCATTCCCAGAATGAAGTGGATCAGAAAAAACATCAGTGATGATAATTACTACTTAGCTTTTGAACTTCTCATAGCTTGTTCCTTGGCTTAACTCTTATTACAGGTACTTTATCCTTAATGATAACTCAGGTTTGCTGACTATTAAAGAAGGAACCCCACCAGGAACATACAACATCAGAGTTCGAGTCATTGATGGAGTCTGGCCAGATGTTGTCTCAACCGTAAAGGTTATAGTGAAGGAAATCAAAGATGAGGCCCTCCATAATGCTGGTTCTATACGAATAAAAGGTAAGTAATGTGATGAATTACTTTAGGATCATAATACTGAAATCTACCTCTTTGGTGTTACTGCTGTGTTATTTAGAATTCTAATGCTCTTAGACATGGCATGAGAATTAATAGTTTTCTAGGTAAGGGTTTGAAAATGCATCTTTGTTTGCATGGTCCTCTGACACAATGTGAAGTAGCATCTATGGAGAAAAAAGACAGCAAGAAATGCTTGTCTGATGCAGAAGACGAAGATGAAAGATTTCTACACCAACTTTTTAACAAAACAGCAATTTATGGTTCAGAAAAAACTTTATTTGAACAAGCATCTGCCTGAAATTCACCAAATTGTTTCCATCTTTGTGGAAAAGTAAAATCTTCTTAAACACGTTCCTGATTTAAAAGAATAAACCCCCCAAAAAATAGTAAGAGTCAAAAAAGCTTCAGAACACAAACCCTGAGCAGAAGCCAGCATGGAAAATTTCAGAGCCTAAAAATGAGAATACTCCTGAATTTTCAGTTGAGTTCATTTTCTGCAACCTTAATATTTATTCTGTGGTGGTCCTCTTTTATTGCTACAACAGTTGCAAGATAGTGTTTGTCAGGTTTTTAACTTCTCTTACAGATATCACTCCAGAGGAGTTCATAACCCAATCCCCTGAAAAACAGAGTAAATACTACCAGATGAAGAAGCTGCTTTCAGAAATTATATCAGTCCAACTGGAAAACGTTCACATTTTCAGTGTATTAAATAGCCCAGGTCAAACCCGAGGGGTTGATGTTTGGTTTGCAGTTTATGGTCCACCTTACTATAAAGCAGAAAAACTTAATGGCAATGTCGCAGCCTCCAGATCGTGGGTAAGTATCCATAGTACATATGAAACCACAGCATCTTCTCATTGTGTCTATTCAGATAATATCAATTGCCTCGTGAGTGCCCATACTTAGAATGACTGAGGGAGTAATGTCTGAGAAAAATGGGTAGTTTTAATCAGTGAAACCAAACAGTCCTTTAGCACTTACATTGAAAGTTTCAAATATGAATGTTTTAAAAGCCAGCCCATAAATACATACTAAGTCACCCAAACACAATGAGCTTTTAGGAATGTGAACATGTTTTTTCCTATTTAAAAGACTGTATAATGCTGTGTAAAGGATGTGTTTGGCTGTTGCCTTTCTACATGGTGTCTTAATGTTTGAATTTTTAATCATCTAGAGAGAAATGTTCTGTAGCTGAAACTCACAAACCAGTCAAAAGTTCCAATTTTCTGAGTAAGAGGGCAAAGCAGTAAAATAACCATTCTCCAGTGGAAAACCAGGTTGGAAATGTGCATTGCCAGTTTAGTAAAGTTCCTACCCCTCTTGCAAAACTGTTGACAAGAGTTAAATGACTGGCTCTGTTGGAAATGTGTCTGCTGGTACACAGAGGCTAAAATAAGAGTTATGTTTAGAATTGGTACTGCAGTACTAACTTGCTCGTGCCAGAAAAGGTATTCCTTTGTTGCCCAACACCTTTCCAGTATTTTAAAGACAGAAGTCCAGATTAAAAATACAGCTCAAATGCTATGTAAACAATCCATCAGAACCATCAATGATTAAAATCCACGCAGCTTATGATGAATATGATGATATTTTTGTCCTCTTAAGTGCTTACTCATGCTATAATTGACATATATCAAGGCTGTTGCCTTAACAGATGCCAGGCTGAACTGCCTTTGGCCGGATAGGGTGAAGTAGATGTTGGAAGGAAGTGGCAGAGAAACCAGTTTTGAAAATAAATAAGACTTGGGCTTTTCATTGCTGTCATTTGTGAGTTTCCTTTCTGTGTAGAAGTCAGATGAATGCAACTCATTGTTTTCCACAGCTGGAAAACGTCTTGGATATAAATATCACCCAGATTGGCATTGATGAATGTGTGACTGCAAACTGCACTCACAGCAGCGGATGCATCAGCAAGCATGAACAGACTCATGTGCCGACAATAACCACAGCTGGAAGCGTTTTGCTGGTGTCTGTGACAGTCCTGAGTCGTGCCCTGTGTGGCTGTGCAGCTCGGGAGAGTCCTCATCTCTCCTGCTCCTCATACCAGACAAACCCTTGTCTCAATGGTGGCACATGCGTGGATACCGATTTGGGCTACAGGTTGGTAAAGCTTTGTCTGGTGTGCAAACAAAATGCTTCTAGTTCAGTCCTTCAGGAGGATGACTGGAAGCTTGAGGACACATCACTGTGTGTTTTCTCACAGTGGCGGATCTGAGTTTTGTTATACTTCAGCCACAGGTCTTGCAAATAAACCTCTATTTTCAGGTAGGTACTTAGGTTCGTCATAGTCTCTGGGAAAACCTTGGGAAGTTTGTAGGCTGCACCAGTTCTGTTAATGCCACCCTGCAAAATGCTCTTTATTTTGTGCAGCCTAACTTAATGCTGTTAAACATTTTAATCACATGACTTAAGTCAGTTAATAACCTCTTCCCTGCATTTCTTACCCCATTTTTCTCCAACAATGACATCTTAAAGATAAAATAGTATAAAGATTAAAAAAATGATGGGACTATAGTAGCTGAGATTGAGCCTACTCCCCTTCCAGAAGGCAAGCCTTAAGCATGTTTGCTTAAAAATGACCATCCCAACATAGGAAAGCAGAAACAACTGGCCATCACAGGGGTGACAGGACTCAGACTGAAGCTGCAGAAGCCCTGGTCATGGTAAAGATCCGAGTCTGACGTTGCTGCTCAGATGTAATCAACTAGGGAAATTTTCCTGCCCAGAAACCCTTGGTAGGCTCTGCCATGTATCATTTGCTCAACTCTGAGGATTCTTTGCTTCTGCTCCATTTTGTAAATAATCTTTTTCTGCATCCTACTCCTGTCGTTCTGCTCTCAGTTGGTACTAGCAATCTATGGGAAGCAGAAACTAAGAAATAGGGGCCCAGCTGGTCTCCCTCCCTGTCTTCCTGCCCATTTCTGTTGCTCCTTTGGTTTCTCCCTTACGCATTTTGTTATTGTCATGCTGTGATTACTCTTCTCTACAGAATCCCCAGAGTATCAAGGAAAGAACCCCAAGCATCTAGTTTTGATAGTGTAAAGGAAATAAACCAGCAAGTAGCTTGGAATAAGAGTGAAGATGTCGAGATCTACGACTGTCACGCCTCTTGTCACTTTTTCTGGGTGATACTACCTTCCCACACCCTTCCTGGGGAGATTCCGATTGGACAGAAGAGGAAAGTTTTTCACAATGGGAAAAATCAGGCATTGGAACAATCTCCCCAGGGAAGAGGTGGATTCCCCAACATTGGTCACTTCTAAGATTCAGCTGGACAGGGTGCTGGGCCATCTTGTCTAGACTGTGCTTTTTACCAGGAAAGGTTGGACCAGATGATCCTTAAGGTCCCTTCCAACCTGGTATTCCATGATTCTGTGATTCCTTTGCTTTCTCTGTCAACATTATAAAGTCTTTAAACAAGCTGATAACTAAGCCTAGTGGCTTAAGCCTGAGGTTTTCTTGTGCTTTGTGTATTAAAACGGTTCCATTGTTTATTCGCAGAATATTCTTGCATAGACATACTAGCATTTAGAGCTAAAGCTAAATTAGTTTGTACAAACAAGTCAATGGGGAACGTTTTATGACAGGAGTTTTGCTAGTGTTTAACCCGTGCTATGGCCTGGGCAACATGGGCTCCTGTGTTTAAAGTGGAGAGTCCTGCTGTGGGAAGAGCCCTTCACGACTTCTGCTTGGATGGTGGATTTTTGCTTTTGTTTGTTTTTTAATAGATGCAAATGTTCTGCAAATTTCCACGGACCAGACTGCCAGCAGACAAAACACAGCTTCAGAGGCCACGGTTATGCCTGGTTCCCTCCTCTTAAGCCTTGCTTTGAGAGCCGCATCTCCTTAGAGTTTATCACTGAAGTCACCGATGGCCTTCTGTTGTACCATGGACCAGTGGCACGAGGGCAGCCCGGAGAACGGGAAGATTTCATTGCATTAGGTTAGCAACTTAAAGAGTATTTGTTCTTTTTGTTTGTGTGAAGGTGAGATTCTACTTGTTGAAAATACTGGTTGATAATTTTTTTTTATAAAAGGTTCAGAAAGGCAGTTTTGGAGAAAAAGGAGAATGCAGAACAATTTACCAGCATGCCCAGTTTGTATCCTGTGTTAGAAGTTGGATTTTTTTGAACTGGCTAAAGAACTCCTCCAACTAAAATCTAACTGTAACAGTCGGTTCAGCTGGGTTTGAGTGGGAGCATGGTTCCCTCATGGAGCAGATCATCCTCAGTGCCATCACATGGCACATGCAGGAGAACAGGGTGATCAGGCCCAGTCAGCATGGGTTTGTGAAAGGCAGGTCGTGCCTGTCAAACCTGATCTCCTTCTATGACAAGGTGACCCACTTAGTGGATGAGGGAAAAGCTGTGGATGTTATCTACCTGGATTTTTGCAAGGCTTTTGACACCGTTTCCCATAGCATTCTCCTGGAGAAACTGGCTGCTCATGGCCTAGACAGGTATACTCTTCGCTGGGTAAAAAACTGGCTGGATGGCCGTACCCAGAGAGTGGTGGTGAATGGAGTGAAATCCAGTTGGTGTCCAGTCACGAGTGGTGTCCCCCAGGGATCAGTGCTGG
>VUYV01000460.1:373294-427914 GCA_008711295.1 Anarhynchus alexandrinus
ACTAATTCTATGATTCTATGATTCTATGGTTCGTGTGTATCCAATAAGAGTCTTTTTTTTGCAGAGCTCTCTGGTGGTGTCCCATCACTGACCGTGAGACACAGCTCTGGTGAGCTTTTCCTGCAGCTGTCGCGAAAAGTTAATGTTGCAGATCGCCGCTGGCACAATATAAAAATTATAAATGATGGAAAGGCAAGTGTAAATATGGGCAATTCTGTGGAAGCACTAATTTATGTACCTAGTTATCCCTCCCAAATCCTTCCTCCCTTCTGTAGAGCTCTTTCCTCAATCATTCTTTCATCATCTCTGCAACAGCAGCGATTGAAGTTTGTCAGCTTAGACATCCCCTTAGTCTTGAGGCAGTGAAGCAGAACAAGGCCTGGAGCAGTCCGATCCAATTTTGAAATGGGGTCTGCAAATTTTTTTGTTTGATGATCCTATCTATCACTTTGACCACAGAATTGTGATAATCCAGGGGCT
This sequence comes from Anarhynchus alexandrinus, assembly GCA_008711295.1. Classification (NCBI taxonomy): domain Eukaryota; kingdom Metazoa; phylum Chordata; class Aves; order Charadriiformes; family Charadriidae; genus Anarhynchus; species Anarhynchus alexandrinus. The sequence goes on from VUYV01000460.1 coordinate 373,775, forward strand.
AAATGCTTCCTGGACTGATGGAGTGAAATATCCTTAATTCCTCTGAGTGGGAAACTCTGCCCCACCAAGTGACTTTAGACATGCAGCACAAAGGAGATAGATATGCTTTTGTGTAAGGCAGCATCTTGCTCTGGTGAACCTCTTGCTGATATAACACTGGTGAAGGCACCTGCTAGTCTCCCCCTTCCTCTCCTCCATAAGACAAGCTGGGGGCATGCTGGGATCTAGGATGGGGAGCCTGGCAGACCGTCTGCTCTGCTAGATCATCTCTCTGGGTTCTGATTTGGCAGAAAACTCTGAGAGAATCCCGTCTTCCCTCTACGTGTCAGTGATATGGCACAGTCATGGTAGAGTCAGATCTTTCTTTTGTGTGGCTTTTTAGTTATATGCCATGTGCAATAGCCTTCCAGATTAGTATGTGGGAGTGTTTTATTATTTTAATAAAGTTTCCTGCACTGTAATTGCTAGTTACTATTACCCCCTCTGCTAAGTGAAAGAAAATGTGTAATTAAAATGTATGCACATCTCTGGGTGAAATTGTTTTAAAATAATGCCTTTCTCTAGAAAGTGAAGCTGATTCTTGACCACTGCGTAAATGTCTCAGTTAGAGACAATGACAGAGTTATTAAGAAGATCTCCCAAATGGATCTGTCTGCCTGTGAAGCCTCTGAAGAGACTGTGGGATCTCAAAGGTAAAAACAAAACAAAACAACAAGAACTGGAACATAATTACTCAAAAGAGCTAAGGAAAAAGGCGGTTGGGGGGAATCAGCCAAGTTGCTGTATTTTGCATGCCAGTAATTCTCTCTTTCCCTCCCTTCCCTTCAGCATGGGTAGGCTCTTCAGTGGCCATCAGCCCCTGCAGCTGGGTGGAGTTAAGAGGACTTTGCCATACCACGATTCACAAAGGCGCTTCAGAGGGTTTGTTGGCTGCATCCGCAATGTCATTGTTGATAGTAAGGTAGGGCTACTAAGACCAGTCTCGGGTTTACTGCTGTTAACTGTAGACACCTGATGTGACGCTTCTCTATGTCCTTTTCCAGGTCTATGATTTAGAGCACCCTGCAGAGTCCTTGAACAGCGCTCCTGGCTGTGTCCTTATGGATGAAATGTGTCAGAGTGGAGGGATGGCCTCCTGTGGTGTCCACGGCAAGTGTGTTGGTGGTTGGGATTTCTTTCGCTGTGACTGTTCCCCAGGGTATGCTGGACCAGCCTGCGAAAAAGGTACTGCAAGTTCTAGGGAGAAATTAATGGTGACGATCTGCGGGAACAGCATCAAACATTCTGCTTTATATTTGCCACAGCTTTGATCTGAGTAGCCTAATAAGATCTTGCTGTACTCCGGGAGTCATTTAGATCTGCAGCAATGTAAAGATCCTTCTAACTCTTGTTGAATAAAGATAATGTCACAGATGAAGGTCTTTTTGAGACCTGCTTTACTTTGTGGGGGAGGTGAGTGGTCAGATGGGTTGGTATGTCCTTTTCATCACAGCATCTTATTTCTCAGTGGTGAAAGATGAAACATTCTGCATTGTGCCTTCTTCCTCTGATCATATGATCACAAAACGTAGTTTAATGAACATGATAGTATTTGTCACCTTGCAGCGGTTATAAGAGTGATGAGGTTTCCAGCTTGGTATGTTCTCTCTGTGAAACTCGGGGGCACAACCCTCAAGTCCTCAGGCCAAATTTTCCATCTATAAAGTTGGGATAATTGCATTTGCCTCTGTCACTGGAATGAATTGAAGGTTGTGCAATGCCCCTAGACCAGAGCAGTGGGTGCATGTGGGGTCATAATATCAGGCTGGCTCCAGCAAATGTGTTATGCTGTACAAAGTCAGCATGAAATATGTATCAGAGAACAAAAGCATGCAAGGGTGGATAACGAAAACCTCAGAGACATTGTAAGAAAGTGCAAAATTTTAGCACAACTCAGAGATGTAGGAAATAAAGCTATTAACTCCTAGTAGCACACAACCGTGTTCAGGGTTCAGGGAGGACACACTTGAAGTTGGCTCTGTCCTCCTTATCTTAATACCTTCAGCAGCCATTGCTCTAGAGCAGAAAGCAGAAGTGAGTTACAGGTGTTTATTGGGACTTTACTTGCCCTGTATCTGCCTTCTCCCTCTAGGTACAAATAATGGGGTTGATCATAACAATGTACAGGGAGCACCAGTGCCCCATAACTTTGGGGGCTTTGTGTAGTGTTGGAAGAGAATCAGCCCCCTCAGTCCTGTAGTTTGAATGAGGTACAGGTGAGGATGAGCAGCAGTGAGCAGCTGGGAAGGAGCACAGGCGAGCTAGCATTGAATCAACGTGCTGTGATTAACAAATGGGACTGGTGGTGTATCACACATAACCTTTCAGCTCAATGCACTTACTTTTCCTTTTCATATACGGAACAATAGTACCCTATGCAGGCAGTCAGACCCTCTCTTCCCTTCTCCATCGGCCACACAAGACTTAAAAGGTCTGACAGTAAATTACTCAGCAGAAGCTCTGTCTGTCCAACAGGGTGAGGACTGGAATCGTAACTGGCACGCTCTAGACCTGGAGCTTTCACTGTTTAAAGTGTTTATAATGACCACGGAAATGGTTAATATAGTTCAGTTATTTGTATGAATGTTTTGCAGACAGATGATACTGGTTTATAAACATCTGCCTAGATGTAAATCTTGTCCTGTTTTGCATTATCTTGGGATGCTGGTTCACAAGCCCAACTGCTTTATTGGCTCCTGTCCCTCACCACTGTGGGACATACCAAGCGCTCAGAAAGTAATTACTCGAAATCCATAAATCATATCCTGATGTAATAGGAAAATTTCGATTGGTTCCAGCTTCTTCTAATATACTGGGCTGCAAAATGCTGGTGTTAGCTGACGCTTTATGAATGGCTGAGCTGTGCTTGCAGCAAGGAGCAGACAGCTGAGGACAGGAGTCACTGTAGCGTCCCACAAAATTCAATCCATGCTCATCAACTAGAGCCTGTAGCTGCAGAGACAGTAAACAAGAAAGAACAGTGCATTAGGAAGAATAGTATGGGGAGAATAAGCTAGAGGAGAAAAGAAAAAATGGTTTAACAAAGAATAGAGGGAGGAGAAATGCGGAGAGGAAAAGAAAGGGAGGAAATTAAATCTCTTGATCATTTGATATATCATTTGTTATGCTGAGTGGTGCGGTTGACATGCCTGACGGACGGGATGCCACCCAGAGGGACCTCGATAAGCTCAAAAACTGGGCCCACGTGAACCTCATGAGGTTCAGAAAAGCCAGGTGCAGGGTCCTGCACCTGGGTCAGGGCAACTCCCAGTATCAATACAGGCTGGGGGATGAAGGGATTGAGAGCAGCCCTGCCGAGAAGGACTTGGGGGTACTGGTGGATGAAAAGCTGGACAGGAGACGACAATGTGCACTTGCAGCCCAGAAGGTCAACCATATCCTGGGCTGCATCAAAAGAAGCGTGGCCGGCAAGTCAAGGGAGGTGATTCTGCCCCTCTACTCTGCTCTGGTGTGACCCCACCTGGAGTACTGTGTCCCACTCTGGAGCCCTCAGCACAAGAAAGACATGGACCTGTTGGAGTGGGTCCAGAGGAGGGCCACAAAAATGATCAGGGGATGGAACACCTCTCCTATGAGGACAGGCTGAGAGAGTTGGGGTTGTTCAGCCTGGAGAAGAGAACGCTCCAGGAAGACCTTATTGTGGCCTTTCAGTACTTAAAGGGGGCTTATAGGAAAGATGGAGACAAACCTTTTAGCAGAGCCTGTTGCAATAGAACAAAGGGTAACTGTTTTAAACTAAAGAAGGAGGAGGGTAGATTCAGACTAGATATAAGGAAGAAATTTTTTATGATGAGGGTGGTGAAACCCTGGCACAGGTTGCCCAGAGATGTGATAGATGTGCCATCCCTCGAAACATTCAAGGCCAGGTTGGATGGGACTTTGAGCAACCTGATCTAGTTGCAGAGTCCCTGCCCATTGCAGGGGGGTTGGACTAGATGACCTTTAAAGGTCCCTTCCAACCCAAACCATACTATGATTTTATGTCCTGGGAACCAGACTAAGTGCCCCAACATTAGCTGGGGAGTTTCTGGATTTCTGTTTGCATGACACTGACCTCAGATTAGCTGTTGGTGACCCAGTGTTCTTCCTGTCCAGTCACTAACTTGGACTAAAGTTATAAATAATAAATAATTATAATAATAATAGATAATATATCTTACCAAATAAAGACTATGTCTTTATTTGGTAAGAAGAAACTTCTTTTTTTCAACTAAGCTGTGCCCAGAACAAGCAGTTTTAGGACTGCTGTCAGGTAGTGAGACTGAAATGGGTACACAAGAGCACCAGGGTCTGGGTGGTTTAGTGTTCTTTTTATTCCCACAAAAGTGCAGTGCAACTCTCTGCTGGATTACTCTCAGATGGATTCCCCCAGATGATGGGGAAAGAATTTGTTTTAGTGCGTTTTCCCTAGTTAACATAATAAACACTGACTTAATATCTCTTTGTAATTAAAAAAATTCTCAAGCAGTGGAGATCTGCATGAGCAGTAATTTCTGAGATTTTCACTTTGATTTAGTGTGTGTTGTGCTTAGTTCTTCCAGAATGGGCTTTTGGAAGGGACAGTTGGATCCATTATGAGCCGAGAAGCATCCTCAGCACTCACAGCACTCAGATCCAGCTGATGGTGCGCACCCGTATCTCCCACAGCACCCTTCTCAGCTTAGCCTCAGCAGATGGGAATGGATACATCCGACTGGAGGTGAGCAGTCCAAAAGCCATTCTGTTTCAGTGCTCTTAATTTGTCATGGAGTACCCCAGTAAGAGAAAAAGATGCAGTTTCCGATTAAGGACACCTATTCTTTAATGTAATAAAGAGCAAGAATTTTCCACGTGAAGGTAACTACTCTTATTTATCTTGTTCATCTCAGTATTACCCTTCCATAAAATAGATTCTAGTTGTTTCACTGCAAAAAGTACAGATGAGTGCATGAGGTATACATGAATGGGGAAGATTGTTTTGTCTTGTTTTCCTTTTCCATGTGCTTCTTTCTGTCTCTGGCTATAAAACTTGTCTCTACATTTTTGCTGCTGTTGAAAAAAGCTGTCTGGATTATATTAGCTAGACAGAGGCTAATTATTCCAATTGTAACAGGAGGGCCTCCTGGGAAGACTTAGAGGTAGACATCAATAGGGGAAGGCTGATAAAAAGGTTCATCTGAGTTAGAAGAGTGGCCTGTAAAGAAAAGAGTTGATAATTCCTGGACCTGCAGCTTTCTTGTGGTAATTTTTATGTGGGAATATAGCACTTAAAAACAGGAGTGCCATTTTCACTTTAAAAACTCTGGTCCGTTTCTTGAGGCAGGACTGTGTAAAAACACTTAGAAGTGCATTTCTGTTATTAAAAGTATTTATCGTCTTCCTCTAGGTGGTTGAAGGTTTCTTTAGTGTTAACTTCAGCCTGGGGGACAAAAATCACTCTCTGAGAATGAGGACATTACGTATAAACAATGGCCAGTGGGTTCTTCTGACCATGGAGCGCTACAACAATGAATTTACCCTGCGTGTTAACAGTGGTGGAGGTGACCAAGAAGTGACCTCTGTCTTGGGTACAAATAGATGGTTTGAAATGGATTGGGCAAGCATCGTGCTAGGAAACCGCCTTCCCAATCATTCAGAGAGCGATTTCCAGGGTAAGTGACATGATGGGTTCCCAAAAGGAGGGAATTAAAACCTAAAAAGTGGTATCTTTAAGTGTATTGGAGAGTCTCAAACCGAGGTAAGAATTCCTGTGGAGGCTACTATGCCCATGAAATCCTACCTTCTCTGCTAGAGGATTCAGAGCTAATGCTCAGCTCTTTATTTGCCATTGTATCTGGTTCTAGTAAAGATGTGAGATTTCCTGTAGATATTAAAAACCACCACTTCAGATTTTTATTTCTCATGCCAGAAGCCCCAAGTAGGGAACTGCTGCAATCTTCACTCCCTTTTTGCCTCAAAAGGGTTTAAGGAACAGACAGAACACCTCTTGGTAGGAGGAGAAGGATTTGCCAGGCATTTCACGGCACACCCTCCATTTCCTGGAGTGGGGTGATGGGACTGGAGAATGTGGCTCAACAGAAGACAGTTTTTCCATTCCGTTGCTTCTCATTCATCCCCACTTTTAAGATATATTTTAAATCTAGATTAATTTAGTAGAGCTGTTCTGGTTAATAGCACAGTTCTGCTAAATTGTTGCATTGGTACAACCAAGCTGTCCTGGAGAAGTATTGGTGATGCGTGTGCTGGCCAGGGCACACAGGCACATGTCCTGTAGCTCTTCTAAAATAAAACTGATAAGCAGTATAAGGATCTTTTTAAAAAAATGTTTTAAGTTTTCTACAGTGCTCTAAAGTCTCCTGTATATGTGTTAGGGGCAAGGCTTGAGGTGGGAAAGTTGCTAACTCAATGTATTTCTCTTTATACTCCCCTGCTTTGATGCAGGTTGTATGCGTGACGTCCAGCTGAATGGTCAGCCGCTTCTCGTGGAAGGCAAAAGCACGGAGTTTGGCTTAATTCTGAGGCGGCAAGGTGTCACGATGGGATGCCATTCCAGTGCCTGCAGCAGCCAGCCCTGTTACAGCCCTTTTCTTTGTGTAGACCTGTGGAGAAAATATGAATGCCGGTACATTAAGCTTTTGTTTTCACGCAGGGGTGGTTGGGAAGCTCTTTCTTTCCACCTTAGGTCAGGCAGCTTGCTTTTAACACTGAAAATCCCTGCTGCTGCTGGCCAGAGAGAGGCATCCCAATGACAAATCCTGCGCTCCATCTCATCTTCCAGCATGGGCCAAACTTGCCTTTTCCTGCAAGTCCAATAGGGAACCTATTTACTCCATTATTTTTTCCCATGGTGAGAAGATCGCAGGCCAATGAGGAAATGAAATTCCCTTTCATAAAAGGTGGATTGCAAAAGCTTTGGTCTCTGCTCCTCTGTGTGAAAATAGTATATATTTCGATGTAGTCTATATATATTGTGTGTGTATATCTATATAAAATATATATTGCATATATACTATGTATATACTCACATATTTTCTGTAAATAAGTTTAAGTTAGTCATACTTATGAAACAACGAGACTTTCAAAATTAGACTATCACAAAACTGGATTCTAAAATTGGCTGCCCAGGGCCAGAACCAAAGGCCACCAGCTGGTATCCTATGCAGTTAGTTCCTTTGAGAAGGTCCACTTTTTAAAGAAATTTTTCAAAACAAGATATTAAAATATGCAAATCAAAATACAGTCATATCTGCTCAAAAAACCAAACATACTTACACACAGGACTGGGAGAAGGTGCCATTGAATTCCTTCCATTCAGCCAAAATTTGCACTTCTGAGGCCTCATGATTTGTTGCTAAAAGGGCTGTGAGATAGTCTTAGGTGTGCCTTGAGACACTCCCTCCTTCAGACCACTTGTGAAAGAATGGTATGAAGGGTCTTCCATTTATTCAGTAGTATTTCTTCCTTGGATTGCAGAAAGCAGGTCTGTGCTCCTCACAGTATTCCTGCATGGCCTCTCCAATTACATATCAGAAGAAATCACTTTTTATGCAGATTAAAGTCCTAAAATACAAGATTGGTCATTCTGAGGGGGTCAATGACATCTCTTTCCTAAAGGCCCAAATGAGCATTGCAAAGCTTGTACTAACCATTGATCCCAGCTATCCATTTCCTTGTAGGGGTTTTGAACATGTCTGTAGAAAAAGGGTTAGTCTGTTCAGAAGCTGACGGATCCCTTTCTAAAGGAAGGAGTGAAGGTCTTCTGCATATCTTCTGGATAGGGAAAGCAGAACATATATTCATGTTTTCGTTAGCTTACTAGCTCACTATGTTCAAGTTTACATCTATTTCATACTCTCAGTGTGGATTTGTGAAAAGAATTTAATTATTGGTTTTAAAGAAATAGTAACAAACTTCGCACAAAACAACATAGAACTCCAGGTGCTTTGCTTGCCTAAAAGATATCTTCTGCTTTTGTTGTTCAGGTGTCCAGCTGGGAAAGTAGAAGTGACTGACAACCTTACAGGGCTCAGACACTGTACCTCATCACCTTGTGGACACTGGACTTGTAGGAATGGGGGTACCTGCGTGGCTCAATCCCAAGACAAGACTATCTGCCAGTGCCCCGAAGGTTACAAGGGAAGATGGTGTGAAATTAGCCAGGTGAAGGCTGGAAGACCCGTTGGACTCAGCTCTGGCTCTATTCTGGCAATCAGCATGTGCCTCCTTGTCTTCCTAGGTAGGAAAGCAAGTACTTTTTTGTCTTTCTTTTTAATCTTGTACCTTGCTCCACTGAATCAAGTCTGCTTTACCCTTGGATGTTGTGATCAGTGTTTCACTTTTTCTGGTGATCACCAGAAAGTATGACTAATTTGAACTTATTTACAGAAAGACAGGCATCAGCACATAGTTACAGTTTACTTGCTTTGAAGCCAGTTCAAGCAAAGTTAGGACTTCTCTCTTTCAGAATAACTTATTTTCAGTCCTTCTTAAATAAGAGCTTTCCATCTGTGTGTGCAAATCTATGTGCAGCCACATCCATTTGAAACTCCCACTTGCCCTGAGCCCTTACATTTCTAATAGGTAGGACCTACAGCTAGTACGTGCCATTCACATACTAGGAAGGCAGAGATCTTTCTCTAGAAAGTTTATGATCTTAACAGGCAAGCCTCATTAAGAGTGTTGGGCAGAAAGAGATATTCACAGTGTGTCCAGTTTCAGGCGCACTTTGGCTGAAAAGATAATAACACCATAAAACTGTTTCTTGTATTGGTAAAGAAAAACTGCATACACATCTCAGAATAGTAAAGACTCCATGATTATATTACACTTGTAACCTTCATTAAAACAGTGTTTTACTTACTTTGGGTATCTTATTTACTCAGGATTGGTGAAAGGCCAGAGATTGGCCAAAATGCCTTCTATTTAAATGGATTCCTTTAGGTAAGTAAAATACCCTTTAATGAAGTTTATGATGTAATATACATAGATGATTCTTTACATTCCTGAATATAAGTTGTTTATATATTAACAGTTATGCATTTCTAACCTGGGAATTTCATTGTCAAATTAAGAGTTGATTTAATATCTCAGGAGTCATATGTTTATCATGCATTATACTTTGTCATATGTCATATAACAAATAGGTATCTTTATTTCTTCCAGCACTTTTGGTCTCTTACACGGTGTGGAGTCAGTGGGGAAGTTCAGGGTTTCGGAAAGGAGGAATTTACCACATTCCTGAAGAGCGTGAAAGCTGGGAGGATGTTAGAGAAAATGTCTTCAATTATAATGAAGAAGGAGGTGGAGAACGTGACCAGGTATGATGCAGCTTCAATCCAGTCTTTGCAAATCCAACCTCTCCTCACCTTCCTTCCCCAGACCTTTTATTTAATTATTTAATTTATGGTCCTTATCCAATTGGCTTTTTTTTTTTTTTTTTTTTTAACCTGAAATTTTCTTCAGTGGGAGGCTTCTATTTCAACCCAATCTGTGACTTTCACGATGCTGGTCATCTGTGGCCACCTTGGAGGTGGCTGCTCTGGACACAGCATTCTTGCTTTAACTGAAGACTCTCATTAGGTGAAGGGATTTGGTATGATCTGAACTCAGCTCTCTGAACCAGGCCCTCCCTTTTCTTTGGTTTGTAGAAAACTCACAGAATCCAGTTTTGTGTTGTATTGAGTTTTAAAACTTTTTTTGGAACCTATTTCCTTTTGTGTTGTTTCTCTCTGATATTTGCATTCTTTTTTTTTTCCAGAATGCTTATGATATAGATGAACTGAAGAAACCTCTCCATACTATTCCCCACGTCTCCTTGAGGGAAGCTGCTCCACACTCCAAGACATCCACTGGCCCAAAGAGAGACTCTCTCCCAAAATGTGCACATCAAAAACAATCAACATCAGCTGTTACCAATGTCCCAGACTTCAAGGAATATGTTTCTCAAATCATCTGGGATGCAGACAATGATCTACAGAGTCTTCCAGCTGACACTATTCATTTTTACTGCTTAGAAGGGCAATGCTCTCTAGCAGGGAGCCTTAGTTCCTTAGACTCCATTAGTGGTGATGAAGATCTAAATTATGATTGCCAACAAGAGTGGGGGTCAAAATTTGACAAGCTTAAAGAACTCTATAAGGTCTCAAATGAACATTTGTAATCGGAGTTAAAGGAACTTGGCACATTGCCATGACATACAGACACTACTTTTAAAAATTCCCTTTTTTATATATAAGGTACATCAAGTAACTTACTTGATGCAAGTTTTTAGTTACAGTAGTATGATGTACTCACTTTTCCCAGAAGTGATACTCTGAACGATCTTTTTATATGCATTGTACAAACAGTTATTCAATGGTAGAAGTGCAAAGACTTTTAAAGCATGAATTTTCTTGAAAACTTTGGAATGTAGGATTTGTATAGAATAGCATTATAATATCCTTTTTTTATTTGCGTAGACCACAGTGACTTACTAGAATTATCCTGGATGCAAGAACTTGAATTATTTTCTCCCTAGTATTAATATGAATCCTGTCAGATGGGTAGCAATGGGTAGGGCATTTTTTTAAAATTGCGTTCATTTTAGACTGTGAAATAATTGTTACAAATGTTAAATATAAAACATTTTAAATTTCTGGTTTTCTTGTCAGCTTTTCTCTTATCCTCTTAAACTGTAATCTCCTTGACATCACACACACCACCTCACTCACTGTTACAGGCTGCCCAACCATGTGAGACTTCTTCTGTCTGACCCTTTTGCTAATTACCTGTATAGAGGGGAAAAGAGCGGAAAGCTCCTAGCTGTGGATAGCAGTTTGCTGACATGCCAATTTACATTCTTAAAAGCGGTAGCCAGACTTGGGAAAAGTTTATATTCAGTAAGCTTTTATTTCCAATTTCGCTTTCTGCATGGAACCCTTCTTCAAAGTCTGCAGCTGGAAAACAGAAGAGCTGATAGAAAGTGTGAAGAGAAGCTAGAAGGGAGCCCAGGCAAAAGTTGGAACTGAATTCTTTCAGTCAGCACAGTCGTTGTAAAAATTGGGATCCTCAAAAGAGAAAGCATGGGAAATCTACCCTGTTCCCCTTTCCCTCCTCCTACTCCCACCCCCCGAAAAAGGACTGTGGTTTGAGCATGGAAAGGTAGTCAGGAGCTTCTGAAATCTAATGTTGACTTGAACACCCCTGTGACCATGGGTAAATCACCTTAACTTGTTCCTTCCCTTTCTCTGTTTCTTACCTCCCTGGAATGGGGGCAGCTCCTAAAGCCTGGTGCGATGTGTGAATGTTAATAGGCGCTTACAGTGAGCTTGAAAGCTCTGAAGTGCTACGGGTTTTTTAAATTGTTTTCTACTCAGTGCTTTTTTAGTTGCCAGTACAACATGATACTCCAATGTTTGTTCTTTATTGAAGTCTTGACACTTCCTTTGATTTATAAATGTTGTTTTGAAATTAAGTCTTTCATCACTGTTGATCATTTTACTTGGAATAAATAATGCAAATGTAAATTAGTTTTGTACCTAGAAGGATGATTTTGATACTATTAGAACAAGTATAATTTACATTGAAAATTGAACAAAAATGTCATGTGAACTGAATAAAAAAATCTGCATTCATTCCATAAAATTATTTGTATAAATGATACTAAAATATTGATATTTATATTAGAGATTTAGAGCAAAGAGTCAGTATGAGCGACTCCTTCATACGAAAGCCTCACATGGTTGGGCATTGATGATTCTTACAAAGTCATAAAAAAGAAATATTGTAGCTACATTAATTTATAGCCTGATCTTGCTTAATGTAAATTTTCCCTCCTTTCTAAAGACATAATGGTGTTGTAAGATACTACAAAATCTCTTACATCCAGGTTATTAAATATGTTGTGCTGCAAATGAAAACTCCTGAGCCCCAGAGCTTCAGTGAGGTGACTGTTCTGAGTCTTGAACTCTTAGAACATTTTTATGAAGTGCATATACATTTTTATTGCTCATTATTAAGTTGCCTCTTCTGAACTTGGTATCAAGAAAAGCTTAGCATAATTATTGGTAAACTGTCTCTTCCAAAAGAGACTAACTTGAACAATGTGCTACAGATCATGCTGACATGCCAACTATGATCTCCCAGAGGATTATTTTGTAATTCATATTCTGAAACTGAACATTTTACATATGGATGCATTAAACAATAACTCATGAAAGTTGAAGCAGTAGTTAACAGAGTAACAGGCACCACAGAAGATAACAAATTGCATTGTAGTCAGGACATTTAATGGACATCTATCCTCGTGGAAGACGAGAAAGAGGAAAGTTCTTCTGCCTCCTGGGGTCGCTTATAGCAAACTGCAGAATGTTTATGGCTGTCAGGTCACTCTCAAGCTACAGTTCGATGGACTGAGACTGAAAAAGGGCCACACCGGGCACTCATTTGATGCAGCATCCCCTGTTCCGCTTGCTGCAGAAGCTGTGGCTGTTGAGTAGATGAGTAGCAGTCCTGCAGGAACGGAAAAACAGCCTAGTCGCTTACAGCAACGACTGGGGCAAAAGAGATTTGTGTTGTATATCTACACTGAAAACTTGCTGTTCAGCCTTCGTGAAATTCAGCCAAATGATACAGTTAAAAAATGATAGTTAAAAGCTGCTAGTCGTCCTGCTTCTCCCCCAGACGTTGCCACCCTAGGAAGCGGGACATCTGAAAAGCCTGCGAACCAGCTCCTGGCTAGTTGCAGCTTAGAGACTGGCGTAGACAGACATGGACCACGTAAACGTGGACATCTTAATGATGATGGAAGTTACTGCTGGAAGGAAGCAGCTGCTTCTGCCCCTTGACTTGACTTCTGTCACTCCCCCTTGTTCACGGATCAAGGTCTTAATTTCTTTGCACTTTCGTAAGGCACTAAGGTGGGGAAGGGCCGGAGGAGGCCGGAGGATCAGCCGCGTTACCCCAGGCTGAGCCGCGGGAGCCCACTTTGACCACTGCAGGGGCCCCGCTCTCAGCGCTCCCTTCTTGCCCTCTTCTCTAGAGTCATCACCAACTAAAAAATGTATTTACCGTTACTTAATTAAGCAGCAGCAGGGGGCGGGAAGGAGAGAGAGGTAAAGCAGAAGGGGATCCGCGGGCCGCCGTCCNCCCGGGTTGGGGCTCCGCGCCGAGGGGCGGAGCCCCGCGTAGCCCCGCCCCCTGCCTCCGCGATGGGGGCGGTGGCCGGCGGCCATCTTGTTGCCTCCGCCACCGCCTCCTGCGGGGGGGAAGGTGGGTGCTATTTGCGCGGCTGGTTGCGGGCTCGCCTTCGGGGCAGTCGGCAGCGATGAGCGCGGAAGCGGCGGACCGGGAAGCCGCCACCTCCAGCCGGCCCTGCACCCCGCCGCAGACCTCCTGGTTCGAGTTCCTGCTGGAGGAGGCGCTGCTGGAGCAACACCTGCAGAAGCCCTCTCCCGGTGCGTGCGGCGCGGCCCGGCCTGGCCCTGCTCTGCTCTGCTCTGCTGGCCGTTGCCTCCTCCCCTCGGCCGTGGGCGCGGCCCGGCGTCCCTCCCCGGCTCCTTACGGGCCCCGGGGGAAAACCGCTCGCCCGTCTCCCTGCGGGCCCCTTCCCTCCCCTCCTGCGGCCTGCAGCTCGGCCGCTGCCTCCGCCTTCCCGCGGCCTGCTGCTGGCGCCGCCTCCGCCCGCCCTCCTTCCTTCGTCTCTTCCTCCTTCTTTCCTTCGCCTCCGGCTTCCCCCCGGGGGGGCGCCGCGGGGCTGGCAAAGCCCGGAGGGCGGGTTTGGGTGCGGAGGGGTTGCGAGGCGGCGGGGGGTGGTCTGCTGCCGGGGATGGGGACGTGGGGCCGCGGCTGCGCGGCGGTACTTAACGCAAACAAGAATGGATCTTTCTCGTTTTACTTAGAATTTTCTATTTAATAACTTCGTTTCTCCGTCTGCCCTGTGCTTTTCCTTTCGCACGTGTGAGTTTTGTTTGCGGAAGTGTTGCAAGTTGTTTATTTTTACAGTGTGAGCTGCTGTTTGTGATAAATTCTTACCATTTGCAGCTGGTTTTCTCCCACTAAAGCCTCGCTAGCGCCAAGAGCTCGAGTCTCCCTAAAGGTTCGGTGCTGAAATGGCTTTGTTGTCTTAGAGCTGGAATTAATAGAAACCTAGTCTGATGTATTATAAAAAAGTGACCATATTTGAAAGTCACTGATCTTTTGACGGTCATAAGTGGGACTCATCTTTTTCAGCACATGAATTCTATGAACAGGTGGAGGAAATGGGAAAACCTGGGACAGTACTGCCTTTGCAAAAAGTAAATTTAAGCGTAGTCAGGCTTTATCTTTGTGCTTAGATCTTATACTATTATTTTGCAATTAAAAATAATGATTAATACTAGTGTGATGTTTCACGAAGTTCAGTGAGAGTGTAACAGTTACGATTTGGCTTCAGTTTTTCAAAACAGCTTGAAGGTACTGGAGAGACTGTCTTATTGTAAGGGAGAGACTTGCTTTAAAAAAAAAAAAACAGTCTAAAAGTCTCTTCTAAATGTATTCAGAAGTACCAGGAGTTGCTTGTAAATATATTTTAAAATACAGATGAGAATTACAAGTAGATGTATATTTTTACAACAGTTAACTTGTGATTTCAATAGACAGCATTTATTTTCTGTAGATGCAAGTACTGAAATATAATTAATATAAAATAGTGAAAATAAATAAAAGTATGAGAGCGTGGTTACCATGGTCAAGTAAAGTTGAAAGTTAAGCAAAGATATGTGAATAGTCTGATTTGAGGCAGCATAAGGAAGATGCCCTTTGGGATTAGAATCTGCCAGATGACAATGTCAGCTGTGTAAATGGCAATGAGATAATATCCCTGTTTGTAGCTGCAACAAGAAATTAATTTGTGGGCTTACAAAGAGTTTGAAGAGTGGCTGGTTTTTTTGCAGATCCGCCACCTGTGCAACTGATTGTCCAGTTCTTGGAACAAGCTTCAAAACCATCAGTGAATGAACAGAACCAAGTCCAGCCACCACCTGATAACAAAAGAAACCGCATTTTAAAACTTCTTGCTCTTAAAGTTGCTGCTCATCTGAAGTGGGATTTGGATGTATTAGAGAAAAGGTATAGTCTGTACATCTTCATGCTGAAATTACTAAACTGAAGTGGCTTGAGAGCTTTATTTTAACAAAAGGAAATCTGTCTCGCTCTCTTCTGACAGCGTATTTCTTATGTTAAGAGTCTTGTGTGTGACAACTCAAATCAAGTTCAATTTTATCTGTGAGTTAGAAAAGTGTTTTGATAAAGGCAGTGTCTGTGAGCAAGTCAATACTGTTTATAATTTAGAGAGGAAGAATAGTGCATCTTAGGCATTAAGATGTGTATGTCTAAACTGTATAAAGATGAATTTTAGGTTACACTTTCTTCAGTGACAAAACTAGCTTCCCCCTTCTGACTTTATTGAAGTTGGAGGTCTTGCTCCAGTTTTGTTGATGTAAAGCACTCCATGTATCTGCAAAGCAGATTACTGAACTGACTGGTTAAAACAGACAAAACTCCACCTTTGCATTTTTCCTTTGAATGTTTTTAACCCAGATAATTTCAGCTGCTGAATAGTCAGATGAGGTAGAATAGTTGACAGTGCTAAGCACATTAGGGAACCGCACTTTAGTGGTGTAAAATCTTAGTAGGGCAATACTTACCCCAGTTGTAGCTTGCATAGAATCATTTAGGTTGGAAAAGGCCCTTAAGATCATTGAGTCCAACCGTTAACCTAGCACTACCAAGTCCACCACAAAACTATCTCCCAAAGCACCATGTCTACACGACTTCTAAATACTTCCAGGGATGGTGACTCAACCAGTTCCCTGGGCAGCCTTTTCCAATGCTTGACAAACCTTTTGGTGAAGAAATTTTCCCTAATATCCAGTCTAAACATTGAGGCTGTTTCCTCTTGTCCTGTCACTTGTTACCTGGGAGAAGAGACCAACACCCACCTCACTACAACTTCCTTTCAGGTTGTTGTAGGGAGTGATAATGTCTCCTCTGAGCCTCCTTTTCTCCAGGGTAAACAACCCAAGTTCCCGCAGCCACTCCTTATAAGTAAGGCTTCACCCTTCACCAGCTTCACTGCCCTTCTTTGGACATGCTCCGGCACCTTTATGTCTGTCTTGTAGTGAGGGGTCCAAGACTGAACATCATATTCAAGGTGCGGTCTCACCAGTGCTGAGTACAGGGAGATGGTCACTTCCCTAGTCCTGCTGGCCATGCTGTTTCTGATACACGTCAGGATGCTGTTGCCACCTGAGCACACTGCTGGCTCATATTCAGCCGGCTGTTGACCAACACCCCCAGGTCCTTTTCTGCCAGGCAGCTTTCCAGCCACTCTTCCCCAAGCCTGTAGTGCTGCATAGGGTTGTTGTGACCCAAGTGCAGGATCTGGCACTTGGCCTTGTTGAACCTCATACAGCCTTGGCCCATCAATCCAGCCTGTCTAGATCCCTCTGTACAGCCTTCCTACCCTCAAGCAGATCAATGTTCCCACCCAACATGGGAGTTGCAGGAACCCTGCAAACTTAGGGTGCACTCGATCCTCTCGTCTAGATCATTGATAAACATATTAAACAAAACATTTGGCTTGCAGACACCTTGGAAGAAGAAAGTTCTTCATTGGATAAAAGTTACATGAACTCTTGAGTGTGTTAAAGTTTCTTTAAAAAAATAATTATGCTGTATTGTCTTATCTCTTTGGAGTTGATCTGAAAATCATATGTTCTTTATGATATTATATAGAAATTTTTAAATATCATACATATTTTGAAAAAACCTATATTCCTTCAAATTACTGGTAGGGCTTGTTTCTTCCTATATAGTTTTATTTGTATTTCTCACTTGTGTTTTAGTATTTTGGGGGATTTTTATAATGTGCTATAATGAGCAGTAAAAGGGCTTGGGATGAGATGTCCTTGATTTTTACCTATGAAGTTCTCTAACTTCTCACTCCCCCTCCGCCTCCAATAATATTTTTGTCATCTGTTAAGCTGTGTCATATTTATCTGCCTTAGTGAAGAGTTGTGAGTCAGGATTACCACTTGCCAAAGTACCTTTGCAAGATACTGCACAACTGCAGAGGATGAAAAGAAACATTTATTGTGGTTAGTTGTGAAAATATTGTGAGGAAAAAGTATCTGGTATACAATAGGGGTTTTTTTCATATATATACTTTAGGTATGAAGGCAGATGTATGTGCATGTGTACGAGAGGGCTTTTTTTTTATTTAAGGCTGCTTCCCTTCTTGCAGGAGGAATTTATACTGACTTTTATTAATGGTATATTTTCTGTCAATTAGTATGGTCTTAAAATGCAGGTATAATCCTGGTTCAAAAATCAGCCCTACTGTATGACACTATTGGGCTGATTCTGGGGTTTGATAGGATTGCTTTGTCCATCTGTGGTGGCTTTTTTTGATAATCTGTCTGAAGTAATTTCAACTACTAATTTAGCATCTCTATATAGTATTTAGTTCTTGTTCTGTTAGCTTGTGAAGCCTGAGATTGTTCTAACTTAAGAAATATGCTTTTGTTTTTTAACTGATTATACCCAAAGGCTCGGTCATGGTAGTTAAAAAGGAATAAAATAACAGCTTGAGCCCAGCTTTTTTCTAAAACTTCTGCTGTTATGAACAGTTGAATGATGTTCTACTCTTGCCAATGAAAACAAGATTCCGACCTCACATAGTAAAACCAGCATTTGTTAGTTTAAAATGATAGCTTGGTAACAGACCTGGAGCCTGATATTACACAAGACCTAAAATTTGTTAAACAGGACTTCTGGCTGTGGTTGCTAAAAGCAGTTTCACTGGTTGTTTTCAGTGCTGGTTGCAAAGAATGCAAGTTTTTCACAAGATCAAAGGTACTTCGGCAGTAGCTGATCACTTCTAATTTCAAATGGTGTCTAAATTAGTAATAGTGTTTCAGTTGTGTTAAATTATACCTGAAAAGCTTGGAGTGATGCAGTCCAGCCTGCATGCCTTCTCATTTTATCAAGGGAGGTTCTGTCCCGGCTAATGTATATTTTATATAATACAGCTTTCAGTGCTCTATTCCAGTGCCTAGTCTTAACTTCACTGTTTGCTAGTGAATGCTGCAGAAAGGGAGTTAAGCCATAATAGCACAAGAGAAATGTTCCCTTTAAGTGAGTGAAATTCCATTTGTAATGGAAATGTGGCTGTTTACCTTCTGGAAGTATGATCTGGGAATACTTTGAAAAGAATTTCTTAATAGTTGGGACCTGCTGTTATAGGTGACTGGATTATTCTGGGCATGTGTCGGTGTGGACTGATGCAGTGGTGCATAGCAGTAGTTCAGCTGTCAGGGCAACCTTTCATTCAGGCTTATGCTGCTGATACTGGTAACTGCTTTACGTACCTGATCTAGAATGCCATCTGATACAGAGCATTTCATTATGCTAAATAAACATAGTACCCTTACTTCCTTGGGATGTTAAGTAATAATATAGTACTGAATAGTAGTGTATATTATTTAAACATTCCAGAAGTAGGATTACTATATGAAGTATCTGATTCTTGGGACTTTTTGTTGTGTGGTTGTTTTTTTTTTAATAGCTTGTCTGTTCCTGTATTGAACATGCTACTGAATGAACTTCTGTGTATCAGCAAAGTTCCCCCAGGAACTAAACATGTGGATGTAGACCTGTCCAGCTTACCCCCAACTACTGCAATGGCAATACTACTCTACAACAGATGGTAAACTACTTTAAAGCAATAATCTTGAAATCCTGATAGAACAAAACAATGTTGTCTTCTATCTATATACTTGTACATAGAAGGAGAAAGAATCTCAAAGTAATAATAATTTTGTGATCTGTAGGTAGATTATAGGGAGGAGCTGAGTCTGAAAAGCTATTCTGCATCTGGTTTTGTCCCCTGAAAAGATAGTCAAGGTAGTGGTTTGACTTTATAAAGATAAAAATCTTGTTCTTATGTCCATAAAAAACTAAAACATTTCTTAAATACTAGATGTGTTCTTGAGTAGAGCATGTATTCTAATCGTATGATGTATCTGAAATGATAAAGCGATATTTTTAAGATGTGCAATCTGCTTATTATACTTCTGAGGCTAATACCATTCTTTGCTTAATTTTCTCCCCTATGTAGGGCCATAAGGACCATCGTTCAAAGTAGTTTTCCTGTAAAGCAAGTGAAACCTGGTCCACCTCAGTTAAATGTGTAAGTTACAGGCATAATCCATTAGGACTTCATGTGTATTTTGTAATCTCAAATTTAATTTCTGGTGGGATTAGCATACAGTTGCTTAAAATGGCTAGTTGTAGCATGGAAAACTAATTTATTTCAAGTACCTTCTTATTTACCTGTCAAACATGCTTGATACATGTAAGTACTTTTTTGTCGTTTCACTATCTAAATATCGCTGTGACTTCATAGAGGCATAAAAATCGTGGGAGAAAAGGAGATGGCAATTTGCCTAGCCAAAATGCTTATTCTCTAGTTTAAACAGGGTACATTTCTTGCATCCTGTTTTAACTTACAATAGATTGCTTAATGCAGTTGTTTTATAGCAGTGTGCCACGTTATGTATGATAACCTGAGAAATAATGAAGCATTTTCATGTGCTTCATTAAGCAATAAATTGTAATTTAAAGTCAGTATTCATTTTGCATTTTAGAAGTTGTGTGGCTTTAGTTACAACCTGTCCTTGGAATTGACTCTTATGTTACAAATTTCTCTGATAAAGTTAGGAGTATCTCAGTGGTCTCATACTTTAGTGTTAGGACATACTCGTTTGAGAGAATCTATTACGTATGTTGATGAAAAATACTATTACTACTCATTTTACTATAAATCTTTTATTGTCTTATACGTATCAGAGTTTGATCCTGAATCAAAAAATTCTGTATGGGGAAATAATTTTAAAATACTTTTAATTTTTACATAAACACATGAACATACTTCTGCCCCGATACATGCTCGAGAAGATTTAAAGACTTTGCTTTGAGATGCTTGAGGCTGTGGAAGCTGATGTATTCATGATAGTTTTGCTGATTTTAAAAAATCTGACTTTTCATTGCTTTTTTCTTTAAAACTTTGTAACTTCCATTTTATTGAACCACATTTTCATCCAAGACTTTCTTTTCATTATATAGCTCTGTATTTCAGATATAAATAGATAAGAACAGTCAGTGGTCCTGCATAATCATGTTTAAAATGTAATTAAGGAAAACTAGAACATGATGTAAAATAACACGCAGGTTTGATTTATAAATGAGATCTTGACCTCTTCTCTGTATTTTCCAGGATGAACCAGATGCAGCAAGAAAAGGAACTAACTGAAAATATTTTGAAAGTGGTGAGACATTTTTTTCCCCTCTTATTTTTGCATTAATTCACATGTAAATGTGAATGGACAGGAAATGAACATGAGCGTCATAAATATACATAAGCATCACAGTTTTGTTGGATTCAGTACCCTTACATTATATTTGCCACTTACAGTATTTGCTGGAGTTCCACTGCGTGTGTTTTGGACAGTGTTGTGTCTGCATTGCATGTAGTATGGAATTTGTTTTGTGGGATTGAAGTATTCTTTCCTCAGCCTGTCTTTGGAGTCTCTATTTGAGGCAAGCCTCTGTAAAATCAGTGTGTGATTAGTAATTAAGATCATACCATGTCTGAGCTGCAAAATCATATGGCAGCAAAATTCAACACTTAAAACTTTATTTTAAAAGGACTTAATAGCTGAGTGATTTCTGTATGTAGCTTTCAATGGAATGCAAGTTGTGCCTAAAGCATTTCCCTTTGAGAGAAGCAAGAAAAAGGAAGAACAGTCTACTTCTATAAGTAGTTTAGCTCATTTTCCTACTCTTGTACTACTTTGAATCAGTTAAAGAATTTGTATTATATGTTTTCTACAATTTCTTACTTTTTCGTATGTTTTCACATAGATGACCATGAATGATTTTTAACTGTTTTACCAGTTCATCAAAGTGTTTAAAAAAAAAAAATCTTGCTGTTCATGTAGAAGCTGGTTTTGGTTTAGCAGTGAAATATTAACTTAAACTTTTCAATCTGACTGTTGCGTAATTTAATGCTCCAAAAATGAACAAAAAGTTGTAGGTGAAACAGAAACATGTTTTGTTTCAATTGGAAGTAAGGGTTTGATCCTGTTTCTCTTGAGTACCCGAAACTGAAGTAGCAGTCACATTTCTTTTTTGTACAAGAAATACAGAAGCAGATTCTACATAGCAATTAGACAGGTGTATAAGGACAGGGTTTTTTTACTATCCTTTTACTGTACTGTTATATTTCTAGTGTTAATTTAAACACAGAGCTAGACTCAAAACCAAGAGGTTAATTTTTTCATTGTGTTTGAACGATTACAGTTGAAAGAGCAGGCTGCTGATTCCATCCTGGTCCTAGAAGGAGCACTTAAATTAAACAAAGATCTTTATGTCCACACTATAAGAACTCTGGATTTATTAGCCATGGAGCCTGGTATGGTGAACGGAGAAACAGAGAGTTCCACAGCTGGACTGAAAATTAGTGCGGAGGAGATACAGTGCCAGGTACCTTACATTCTATACTGAAGCTTTCAATTTATATCTATTCCTTTAGGCAAAGTGTTAAGTAACATTTTGGAGATAAATTGCAGTACTTTTCTATTAATATTTCCTATGTTGTTTTTTAATGCAATGAGATGGTATTGACTTCATTTTTACATTATTGGAACTTTTTTCAACACTGTAAATTTTGTTGCTTCTTCTCACTTTCCCCCACCACCACTGGAGTAAACCATTATATGGCAAGGACATCTTATTGTATTGTTCTTCATGATTATTTGGAAATCGTACTGTAATTTTATAATGCCTGTGCAGAATTACTCATACTGAGATTGCAGTTAAAGAGGAAACAATTGAAATACCTGGGGAAAGGTATGCTGTGTATGTCGATACATCAGAAAAAACTAGGAATAGTTTAAAGTGCATGTAAGGTTTGAGCTGAAGTACTTAATCTGACTTTAAATGTTATGTAAATTTCCAAGATAACATGTTTTATATCAATGCTGTTTGCAGGTTTGTTATGATTTGGGTGCAATCTATTTTCAACAAGGATCTACAAATGCAGCTGTTCATGAAAATGCTAAAGAAAAGTTTTTCAAAACAAAGGAGTTGATTGCAAAGGTAATGAGTGTTTTATTAACATGTATGTTCAACTCTTCTAAAAAAACCTTGTCTAAATTATTGCTTCCTTCTCTATCAATTTAATAACTCTTAGTACTACACATGGTCTTTAAAGAAACTTCATGAGATTTTGAGAGCAATTTTTGTTTTTTCACATTTTGTCTTGTGTGAAATTATATTAATCAGCTGCAATATATTGCTACTTTGTTCTGCATTTTGTAATGAATGTTCTCTTACACAAATTGTATTGATGGTTAGCGAAATTCAAGAATAATGTCTCCAGTGCTAATATTAACACAACTGAATAGTACATTCTGTGTTCGCTGTGGTATTTTGATTGTGGTGATGTGTTTTTTTGAGGAATGTAACCATACAGCACTTGCTATTCTATTTATTATTTAACTTTCCCTGGGGAGTCAGATTGTCTATGTTCTGACCTTTTGAAAATAATTTTAATCATGAAAATAATTTTAAATTACAACTAAGGTATGCTTCCTTTTTCACTATGCTTCATATTTATATTCCTAAAACTGCAGAACTTGGATTTCTATTTAAATACACAAAACATGGTCTAAGCTGTAAAGAGCACATATAAAAGTATGCTATTACAAAATCTGTACACGCACATTCTTTTGTTGTTTTGCTGTTACTTGGGGAAATTGTAAGTCTCTGTGTTTCTGAATTAAGTGTATGTTTCATGGTATTTTTGCCACTAAGATTTGATTAACTCTTACTTTTCAGAATGGTTCATCATCACTTCATTTTACTATCGATGAAGAACGGTTAGCTGGGTACTGTCAGGCTTGTGGAGTTCTTACCTCATCTTCTGATGATGCATCTCAACAGGCAACTCCTTATAGTCAAATCCATAGCTGTATGAAATCTGGCAACTATCAGGTAAGGTGCTTAAATAAACCCACATATGTTTGAGGGTTTTTTTATCATTCCATGTAGATGATTCCACCTGAACTGATAGGGATTTTAATAAATTTAAGTGCTCCAGTTAGCTATTAACATACTGGTTTAGAACACACATATCTAGGAATATAACATAATCTGATACATATTAGATTAAAATATCTTGGATTCCATGCAATGTAAATAATTCCTACTAGCTGATGTATGGATTTTTCAGGTAGAATCTAATTCTTCGGGTTTCAGGGAATGTTGCTGCTGAGATGTGCCAGTTTGTTTTGTGTTTTTCTTTGATCTGTGATACTAGAAAACTTTTTTGTTTTTTGGTCCCTTTCTGGTTGTTTAATGCATTTTAGTATTACATATCCCCATCCCTGGAAGCGTTCAAGGCCAGGCTGGATGAGGCTTTGAGCAACCAGGTCTAGTGGAAGGTGTCCGTGTCCATGGCAGGGGGGTTGGAACTAGATGATCTTTAAGGTCCCTTCCAACCTAAACTGTTCTATGATTCTATTATTTTGATCATTTTTACCAGACAGAAAATTACTTTATCTGTATCTTTCGCATTCTCCATTGACTATTCCAACTGTGTTTGTTACAGGACTTGGTGAAGATATTCCTTGAAGATAATCTAACTCTCAGTTTACCTGTTCAGTTCAGGCAATCGGTGCTGAGAGAACTCTTCCAAAAAGCTCAACAAGGGTAAGACATTAAATAATCATCTGCTCAGTGATGACAAAAAGCAATTTTTGTGAGTTTTGTGTTTTTCATGGAAAGTATACAAAATCTTTAAACAACAAATTACTTGCATTCAAGAAACTTCAGCCTTTATTTCTGTTAGTAATAGCCTAAACTGCCATCTTTCAACTAAGTAGCTGTGTTGTGATGTATCTCACTGTGGTCATGTATGGGAAAAATTTAATGAATATTAACACTTGCATAAATAAAAATATCAGTAAAGTGGTAAAAGTCATAATTTATCATATATGTGTGTGTGCATATAGATATAAAATTTATAAGTATAGTTAGTGCCTCTTTAGAGGCTTTCTAAAACTTGAAGTCAAAGCTGGTCACGCTAACCATACTAAGCCGTAATACTGTAGGAGACGTTTACTTCATTGGGAACATTGGCAGTGTAGTTATCTGTGATTAGGAGCCTTGTGCACTGATGAACTAGCCCAGTGCTGAAGGATTAGTATGGTACGCTTATTATAAGAAAAAAGGGCAGCTTGTGGGTGACTCCCAACTGAGACATGCTGAGCATGTGGCGGCATCCAAAATTCAACCTTCTGTGGAGCTTAGGCCCTTGAATCAGGGCTATATGGAAAACATCTACATAAAATTGTGATGGTAATTCTTCTCTGAAGGGAAGGTGCCTAGAAGTATTTCAGTTGAAGTGAGAGAGGCTCAGTTTTACAAACGCGTGTGAGGAAAAAGAAGTGTTGATGGTGACAGCCTCTTGTGTAAGAGGTTTATAGTTACTGAATTCAGTTTTCACTTCGGCCAGAGAGGAGTCAAATAAACATCTCCTAGAAGAGCATCTTAGAGGCTGTAGCTTAGCACTCTGTAGGATTGTTTTCATCTCTGATACAGCCGATACAGAGCACTGTCAAGTGATGAGTACTAGACAGAGAAGGATGGAGGAGCATGACTTTGCAATCTAGTTAAGGCACACAGCGAAGGATTAAAAGAAGGAAGCCATAGGTTCTGGTTGTTTGTTTTGTTTTTTGTTTTGATTGTGTATTCTGAGATACATAAATATTCCTGAAGTGTTTTGGGCTGTCAGCCATGCTTAGGGCATGCTTGCCAAGAAGTGATGCACCTTTGTGTCAGTCGCACTGCTCTAGTTGGAGTTCCAGTGGTACAGTTTCAGTGGCTGAAGCGATGATGAAGTCTGTGTGTGAATCAGAACTGTGGGCAGGGAGAGAATTTTCTTTTTAAAAAAGTGAGGTCCTGAATAAACTTAAGTAGATCCTGAGTAAAGTTTTTCAGAGTGCCGTCTTGGACAGAGGCATGTGCTCCAAATTTACCTTGGGATCTAGCAGCTGGAACTTTGCTGTGATACCAACTCTGTGTTTGTTAGAGAAGTTCTGTGATCTTTGTTTTTGCGTTCATGCAGGAATGATGCTCTGGATGAAGTGTGTTTCAAAGTCTGCGTGTGCAACACAGTCTGCGATGTATTGCAGGGTCGAACAATTGATATTCAGTTTTGTCAACTGTTCCTGAAACCCAGCAAAGAGAAAATAGACTTCCTCCTTGAGGTAAGAAATTATCTGAAATTAGAAGGGGAAACTGTAGTGAGATAATCTCTTTCCCCATATAACTATTGTTGCAAGTAATGTTCAGACTTCTGAAGCAGAGAAAAATACTTTGTAAGGTAACTTCTCAAACTTTTATTCAACTTCTTTGCAGTTAGTACAACTACGCTGTATGTGGTCAGTCTTGGATCTATGTTCCTAGCTCCATTTCCATCCGTTGGGGAGGAACCAAAGTTGACCTGTTATTTCAGCTTGGATTTGAAATTGCTGCTGTTCATGACATCATTAAATTATATAGACATATTGTTGAACATTTGTTTTCAAGGAACAAAGACATAAATTCTGCAAGACAGAGATGGATACTAGAAAAACAAGTATCTGTTGAAGAGGACCGCTTTACCAGCTTTGTTGTAAAAGTTAGCATGTCATGAAATGATCCTCAGTTACTGTATCTGTGAGACTTAAACTGTTGCCCTCAGTGAAGCTTTTTAGGAAACTATTATTGCTCAAACTAAACTTACTCCTTTTGTCGCTTTGCTGTCATTTTTGTATCTTTTTTTTCTTAATACGAGCCTTGTCTTTTGCTCGTCTCTTCAAGCGGATGGCAAAAACTGACTGACAGTACTCTATTCTTCAGAGCAAGTAAAAGTTATTCCACAAACTGCTCATATTAGGACTTAAGCATATTTCTCAAAAAAAAAATCTTGTAAGCTGGAAATTAAATTCAACTATCTAGTTATCTTTCAACTACTGCTTTTTTTTAAATAAAAAAAAAAAGAACACCCTGTTAGTCCTAGTGAATCTTATGGTTTTGCACTTAAAAATGTTAGTTCGTTTTTAAACTCATGTAGCAGGGCTTGTGATCTTAATCATCTTGTGAGGCTGAGTAATACTGTGACACTTGGCGTCAGCACAGATAAATATCAGAGGAACAGGAAAAAGGAATGTGAATTGTGTCTGAGGGAAGATCACAGTTGTCTGAAACAGCTCGTCTAGTGTACAGGTTGAAAGAACTCTCAATCTGTGATGGCTACAGTGTTTATCAGATAACTTTGCTGCCTACCTTGAGAGAGAGGTTTACTACCCAGTACTAATTGTGAGTCAGAAAATTGGGCAGTAACACTGTCTGTAACCAAATATTTTAAGAATTCTAAGGGGCTGCTTAATTTTTTTACTGCTTTCTTTCCCAGGTTTGTTCAAGATCAATAAACTTGGAAAATGCTTCTGAAGCATTGAAGAGAAAAATGGCAGCATTTCTCAAGTATGTACCGATATTAAGATACCATGAATTAACACTTTATTGTGCTGTATTGCATTGCTTACAGTGTTTTGAGCACTTATGACTGGAAAAATAAACAGCTTATTCCTGCTCACGTATTAACTTTTTTATTTGTTTAGAAACTTGTGTTTGGGTTTGGAAGACCTTCAGCTTGTCTTCATGATTTCATCTCATGAGCTGTTCATAAAACTGCTGAAAGATGATGAACGGAAGCTGCTCATTGATCAAATGCGGAAGAGATCTCCTCGAATCAACCTGTGCACAAAACCTGTGACTTCTTTTTATGATATCCCAGGTAATTTTCACAGCATTTCCATTAACTTACATGCAGGCAGTTAACCTGTTTCCATGTTTGAGGTTACTATGTTCGGGTCTGTTCTCAGAAAAGAGAATACTTCCCATTTTTAGTTGGTGAATGTCCTACTTGTTCAAGAAGGTGGATGTTGTTTGCTTGTATTTTGCTTGTATCTCAACTGAGTATAATAGGTATGCTCAAACGAATGTGCCGTAGCAGACCAAGTGAGAGAGGGGTGTGGCAGTTGGTTTGAACCAAGTCTGGCTATGGTAGGTGTTCCCAGAAAGGGCACCCTGCCTCTGAACTCACACCAGCGCTAATGCTCACGTGACTTGTGGTGAGCTGGACCAGGAGTACCATCTGGATGAAGTTTTAAACCTACCAAAGTGAAACACAGATCTTTTTGGCCAGTTCATTTCCCAGGTATAATTGGCTGACCGTGCAGCTGTGCAAGTCAAAGCTAACATAAGATGTGCCAGATGGTGACTGGAGCTGGAAAGAATTCACGTTTTCAGCTCTAATACAGCCTTGCATTGACTTAAGCCAGTTGAGAAAATGCGTATTTTTACTAAGGCGGTATAGGAACACTTTTTTTTTTTAATGCAGATCTTGAACCTTTTGCTTCAGTGTAGCAAGGTTAAAGGAATACTCGGAGCTGCTGGTGTGAGAAAAGGAGGCATTGCAAGCAGGCTTTTAGGTCAGGGGAGCTGTGAAGCTGACACAAGGTCTTTGTGGAAGGGCATGAAGGGATGTTTGAGGCCTACAAAAGCATTGATGTTCTTACTGTGTTATGTGTAGAATGTTACATGTTAACGAAATGTAAGCATCTACATTAAGAAGGAATGTGCGGGAGACCTGATTGCTTTTCTTCTAGCTTCAGCAAGTGTCAATATTGGCCAGCTTGAACATCAGCTCATATTGTCAGTGGATCCTTGGAGGATTCGTCAGATCCTGATTGAGTTGCATGGTATGACTTCAGAACGCCAGTTCTGGACAATTTCAAATAAGGTAACTTATTTCACATGTTCATGAGAGTGTAGTTCAAGGACTGGTTAGGTATCATACTGCAATGAACAGTAAACATCTTGTCATCGATCCTCAGTGTGATTTATTTTTTTTTTCCCCACACTCTCTGCATAATGGTAGTTCAATAAGAATGATGATACATATATAAACTCACATTCTCTATGAAAAGTATTACAACAAAATGCATAACCTTTGTTTTAAGGAATTACTGGCTGTATCACAAGCTTTCCTTGTGAGAAAACAAATTTCTGTAACTTTTGCTTTCAGCGTTCTGACTAGTTAGCAATATTATTTTAAATTCCTGTCATTAAAAGATGGGAGCAGGAGAGAGGAAGAGATTTTTTTGTTAAGTAAGGATTTCTTGTCTTTTTTGTTCATACTCTGAATATGCAATAATTGGGAGGGGAAAAAAAAAACCCAAAGGGTAGCTAGCCATTTTTATTGTACTTTTATATGAGCAACACATTGCTTCTGATCAGATGTAAAAATGAAAGCGTTGGCACTTAGATGCCAATAATTTTCAATATTTGAGTTTTGTTTTTAATGTTTTAAGCAGTGATGTGAATTCTAAAACCTGTTTCTGTGCAAATGTCCTATGTATTTCTCTCCCAGTGGGAAGTACCAAATGTTTACGGCAATGTTATTTTAGGCATCAAAGACAATCTGACTAGGGATTTGGTCTACATCCTTATGGCGAAGGGATTACACTGCTGTGCGATTAAGGTGAGCAAGCCATCTGAAGTTACTGGTGAATTAGTTTGAGCAATTGAATTTTAACAACACTAAAAATATGGAAAGCCCTTTTTGAGGAAAAAAAATTGAAAAATTGGGAGCTGAGGGAGATGTAGTAACAAGCTCTGTGTGTCGTATATTGGTTAAATATTTCAGTCTCACAAAGTTCCGTCAGTAGAGCAAGGATAGTGGCTTTTCAGTGACTTGGGCCTGGAGATAATTTCATTCATACAAAGTTTTGATTATGATGTACTAAATCATACTGCATCCAAAGCCAGTGGTGGTTTGACTTACTGATATGAAGTGCTGTTCCTTTGGCTAACTGTTTTATATAAGGAGTTTGTTGGAATGCTGTTCTACTTGCCTTGTAATTGGCAATACTATAGTTTGCAAAACTACAAACTTCAGTTGGTAAAACTGAACTGCAGCTAATACGCCAGTAGTTATTTCTGGTGTTTTGCTTAAACTTCTTGTTTTGTTTTAAAAATCTGGAACTGTTGGAGCTGTTAAGCTTAATAGCAAGTCCAAAGGACTCAAAAATGTAAATAGTAATTGAGATGCTTGAGTAATGCTAATGATGATGGATGCCAAGGTTGGTTCAGCCAGGATAGGGCTGAACAGTACTTAACTCATAGTCTTTTCCCTTATGAATCCATTAGTAATCATTAATGCATATCCTCTTTATTGCAGGATTTTGTCCATGCAAAACAGCTTTTTGCTGCTTGCTTGGAGCTCGTGACAGAGTTTTCTCCAAAACTCCGTCAAGTCATGTTGAATGAAATGCTACTTTTGGACATTTACACTCATGAAGCTGGTGCTGGTGTTTCTGGAGAACGTCCTCCTTCTGATCTTATAAGCAGAGTCCGAGGATATTTGGAAATGAGAGTACCTGGTATGTACATTACTGTCTTTCCTGGGGTGTAGTAAAGCACAAAGCTTGAGAGAAAGGGGAAAAAACCCAACTTGGTATTGTAGATTTACCATTTAAGTGTATAATTGGGGGGGGGGGGGGGAAGAAGTGACGTTTGACACTGCTTTTAGTGAGTCTTTAGAAGTTTGGTTAGTTTTTAGAAGCTGAAAATGAGAACAGCAGCATCATGATGGCTACATATTGCTAAACACTGGCAGTTTCTGTTTAGTGCCACTTAAAAGACTTGAACAGGATAAACATATCTGTGTTTTTACCTGAAAAGTTTTGCTAGTTTTTAAAGCGGTTCGCACATGGTTTCACACTGAGGGAGTAACGTAGTACCATTGTGGTTGGAGGAAGCTGCTGTTGCTCCTAATTTTCAGAGGCGAGGTCTCGTAGGGTTAAGCATCATGTTTTTCTGTGATAGATTTGGAACAGAAATGGCTAATTAACAGAATGAGTTTTGCTTGTTTTCATATAACACTGTGCTTTCTCGAAAAATGTTAAGCAAAGAACCTGTCTTCTTCCAGATATTCCTCTTCGGCAGGTTATAGCTGAAGAATGTGTTGCCTTCCTGTTAAACTGGCGTGAGAATGAGTATTTGACCATGCAAGTTCCATTACCTCTGGTTCAAACTAATCCTTATGTGAAGGTAATGAATGCTCAGTCTCAAGGCCTTGTCAGGCTGTAATTGACTTTCTCCTGTTGAAATCTTTTGTACTTTAAAAAGCATGTACCCTTCTGTCTCAAGTGTATTGGGTTTTGTGGCTATAACAAATTAAGCCTGGGGTAGAAGACAGCAGAGCTAAGCAACAAGTGTATTTGAGGGTTGACAAAAGACATGGAGGCTGTGCTGCAAGAACAGATGAAACAAACTGCATCTTAGCCTTTGCTGGCTGCCAACTGAGGCTGGTTCCATAAGCATTGGGCATGTGTGATTATGATCCATAAGCTGATTGAAACCCTGTAGCACTTCCATAAAGGACTCTCCTCTCGGCTGGAACTCAGCCTAGATTCATGTAGGAGGTATGAGAAATGTACAGGTCTCAGGCTTCATGTCTGCTTGTTTTTCTGTTCCTAAGACACTTGTTTCCCAAATGTGTTGTAATGGTTCCATTTTTGAACCCAACACCAGTGTTGAATTTCTGGATATGTTCAAGCACTGCGTTTTTTGAAACTTTGCTTTCACAATGGTTTTACAGCAGTGTTTCTACTTCAAAGTCAGGCAATGAAACTGAATGCAGATCATATTACAGGACAGATTAATTTTTGGCCTGCTCTGCTTACCTGTGGTATTTCCTAATTTCCATTTTGAGGTTCAGCTTTTTCTGTATAGTAGATGGTGCCAGTTTTAGTTCAGATTAATTATTATATGAAAGTTAAGGGAGTTCTAGGGAGCCTGTCTTTGTAAAACTATATTTTATGGTTTTTAGGTCTTAAGCAATATATTTAAGTAGAGTGTAAAGCTTGTTTTCTGGAGCCTGTAGTAATGAAATGTACCCTGAGGAGACTAATAAAGGGAAAAATCATCTGTTGTTTAATTCCTGTCTTCCAGGTTCCTCATCAGTGTCCTCTGCTGCAAAGTTTAGTCATATTGCTGTGTAGTTTGTAACTTAAAATTGCTTGCTTAGCCATTTCAAATGCCAGTAATTCCTTTACTGTAGTCAGTAACTACAGCTTCCCTGAATATTGTATTTTTTCCCTCTTGCATTGCATAGCTGGGACAGTTGCTGGCTGCTACATGCAAAGAACTTCCAGGTCCCAAAGAAAGTAGACGAACAGCTAAAGACCTGTGGGAAGTTGTTGTACAAATCTGCAGTGTATCCAACCAGCACAAACGGGGGAATGATGGCAGAGTGAGCTTGATAAAGCACAGGGAGTCTACACTGGGCATTATGTACAGGTGTGTTGTCTTAAATTACTCTTAAAGATTGTTTGAATTGTATATTTGACCCTTCAAGAATTGTCTGGATTCCACTATCAGAGTGGTGGCAGCAGCTAAATATGTCTACCGAGTGAACAATCTGCCTGCTGGCAGCATTGCATATTAGCAGTGATGTGTTGACTTTCATTTTCAGAGGGGGATTCAGGTTAACATACAGACACCAAAGCCTATATGCTTGTTCTCCTATTATAATCAGCGTAGATCTTCCAATAAAGTCAGTGGTATCTAGAGGACAGTTTAGCTAACTGACTAGAGTTGTTTGCTTTACATCAAATAGAATTGCTCTGCAGACTCCATTGACTGTATTGGTTAACTGGTTTTATAACTCTATTACTAGCTCGCAGCATACATGGCGGAAATGTAAAGCTAAATGTTATTCAGTCTTGAAATTAAACTTGAGTTCAGCTGAGCCCATGGGGAAGAAGGAAAGGAAGACGGTATTGCTGACTTTGAGTAGTTTCACTGTCAGTTACGTAACCTCTGCCAGCCTTAGTCTTAAATGATTGATTCATTCAGGATTCTCAGATTTGTCCACCCAGTAAGTGTTTTCAGCCTCTTCTCAAGTCCAAGCTTGATCATAAGTTGCCTATTACAGTAAATTCTGGAATGTATGGTTATGTTGAACAGCCTTCTATGTTAAAAACTTGGAAAAGGTGCCCCTGTCAAACTATTGACTGTTTCTTTGCCTTTCTTGAGCTAATCAGGTTAATGTGTACCTAACGGCCAGCTGCTTTTGCTTACGTGGCTGTGGGTTGGGTGCAAGAGGGTGCTGCTTGGTGTAGGTTTCAGTTGTATGCTCTGGCAAGGAAAAGGAAGCAGTACAGGTGCAGTCTAGGATGCTGAACCTTTTCTGACCTCTCTGATTCAAGCAGTAAAGGGCAGTGACCTTGTCGTTAAGGAGAAGAAGCAGTGTGAAACCTTTTCAAACAGGCTGTGCTTGTCTGGATTGTCTTATGGTGACAATTTCTGATATGACATGACAAGGAAATCTATGTCCATTATAAATGATCACTGTTTACCCTCTTCTATAAGCATGTAGGTCATTGTTGCAATCCTAGCTTGGAGAATTATAGTACAGTTCAATTGCCTTCCCTTTCATAGTCAATGGTTGACTTACTACAAAGTCATTTTCATCCCTTTTATAGCTTGATGGAATAACAGCTACCTCTTATTTAACCTGTTTTAAATGTAAAAGTAAAACTTTCCAGTGACTGTATTAAAAGTGAATGACCTGCCTGAGCATTTTCATGTATATAACCTGAATTTGTAAACTTAGAGGTGAAGGAGTATTTTGGTGGGTGAAGAATTTGCTTTATCGATCCTTGTTTCCAGTGTATTAAGTTTGCATATATTCTTTGCTGTGGGTGATTACTTACATGGATATTTGTGTCCCTAATTTAGGAGTGAACTGCTGTCCTTCATCAAAAAGCTTCGGGTAAGTTATAGTAGTTTTGAGAATGTGTTTGCAACCAGAACTTTCTTTTGGTATAATATTTTTCTGGACTTTTCCTGTTAAATTCAGAAAATCTGATAGCTATACAGGTGTTTTTATATGGCTGAAGAACTTCTGAATTTGGTATACCTGCCATACAGCAGTGTTGATAGCTTGTTAAAAAGAAAATAAATCCTGAATTCTGACAGTGGAGATCTGTTAACATTAGGAGTATATTTTATTCCAGCTATCATGAAATTCATTTTATTCCAGCTGTCACGAAGCAAAGCATTCCTTTTGGAGGGAGAAGGAAGCTGCTACTTGCATCGTAACTAAGCAGCAGAAGTAAGAGGAAGGGAAACTGTTTTATACCTTGTGGGTTTGTAAATGCATAGAAAGTTGTAGTATACCTAGCTTAACTTTAAGGCTAGCCAGTAGCCACAGAAACAACATAAAGATATATAAACCTAAGTAAAGCTTATATCCAAGCAGTTATTCAGGAAAATCTGAAGTAATTAAAGACTTCCTACAGAAACTTTCTCGAAGCGTTTATTCCTGTGTTGCAAGATTCTTAACAAAATATTGCCCTATTTCAGTAGAAAATTATAATGATGTCAGAACTTCTTACATAGCTTTCTTAGGGAAGAAAGTGGAGTTTTGTTTGTTCATGGGAAAACTGGTTTTTTTTTTTTCCTTATAGGAACCATTGGTTTTAACCACGATATTGTCCCTGTTTGTCAAGCTTCATAATGTTCGGGTTAGTATATATCATAAACATCTTTCTTGGGTTTTTTTTGTAATGTTTCTCTTTGTAATGTCTCTTACCATCTTCTTTTAGGAAGATATTGTGAATGATATTGCAGCAGAGCACATTTCCATCTGGCCATCATCCATCCCCAAGTAAGATGAGAATTAAAAATGCAATTTTCAAAATACTTCTTTACATAGTTGGTTGGGTTCCAGTCACTGTATTTGTTATCATGTGTTAGTGTGATTTCTGCTGTGTAAGGACATCACTGACCCCTCCATTCTGTTTGTGGGCAGATTGGTCTGATTGCACGGAGGTTTTTTGCTCCTAATTTGATGGTCCTGATGAAGATGTGGGTACAAGAAACTGAGGGGTTTTTAAACTCTGTGCTTTACTCAGCTATATGTAACTATGTGATGAACTATGTAATATTTTAATACAAAATAACAAATATTTTTGAGTTGTCTTTGAATAATCGCCAAAATACTAAGTGGAGTGTGGTATGTATTGATTTGTTCTGGCTGGATTGAACTGTATTTCTCCAATGAGGTTTAGAGGCTCTGTGGGACTAGAACCTCACTTTTTTAGGTTCTGTGTATGCATCGGGAGAGATCTACCTCGTGAGAGAGAGTGTTTAATGCTTAGTGTGGTTAATCTGTCTTTAATTGGTCTGATTGAATAGTCTCATTGTTACTGAAGTAGACTTCAATATATATTGTAAGGTCAAGCAGAAGAAAGTTTTCAGTGTTACAAGAATTTAGCAGTAGGGTGAGCAAAAAAAAAAACGGTTTTCAAAATGGAGATTCTACGTGAGCTTTAGGAAAGGCTGCCCAAGCAATGTGCCAAACCATTCCCAGCCTTCCTTTCCAAGCTAGTTCCACAAGCTTGCAGAGGTTGCTGTCTGTGGCCACTTATGCAGATGCTGTGATAGATTTGTAGTGGTTTCTGGTGTTCTCTTCAAACTTCTTGAAATTGAGAACATATATTCTGCACGAAACCCTTTTATAGCATCAGACACAGATTAAGGTCTGACTTTTTGTCCAAGTCAAGGTGTATTTGTTCTGTCAGATTTACTGTATTGAAACAATTCAACAGTAGTCTTAGTCAACGCTAAATCTTTCCTGGAGTTATTTTTGCTTGGCACTTAATGCAAGGTGCATTGGACTTAAACTTGATGTGAAATCAGATTAGTGTTTAAAAAGCAAAACAATAATTTAGGAATTATTTTTCTTCCTTTTTTCCTTTAGTCTTCAGTCAGTGGACTTTGAAGCTGTGGCTGTTACAGTAAAAGAACTAGTCAGCTATGCATTGACTATCAACGCAAACAACCACTTCTGGTTAATTATTCAGGCAGATATTTATTTTGGTAAGTGAAACCAATGTCTATTTTTAGCATGTGTGTAGGGGTACCTTGCTTCTCTGAGACTTGCCTGACATAACCCTCCTTGTATGTCCTCTTACGAAAAGAAGCTTAAGTGATATATGAGTTTAAAATCTTTAGATGCAATAGTGTAGGTGAATTTGTCTGGGAGGTTGTCTAAGCCCACAGAGAGACTGATATTTCCATGGGTCATGAGGATTTGCTTTTAAGGTAAGGGAAACTTTACTGTAAGAGTCATCGTTAACTTCACTTTTTTAGAGGGTGCAGTTGGTCCTTGAGTGGTATAATTATGCAACCCCCTAATATTTGAGTCTTCTATTACGTGAATGGAAAGTTGTGTGAATAGTGCTTTCTTTTAAACATGGAGGTCAGCTTCACTGGAGCAGAAGATGAGCAGAGTAGAGAGGATCTGTATTTTATATAGGGTAGTATCTAGGATTTGTAAATAAGGAAGCATGAACTCTTAATTTGGTATTGGTTATGATGAGAAGCTCTTTCCTGTCGTTCTGTCCTCACCTGCCACTTCCCCGATACTTATCCTTGCTCCTCAGCTGCGAGCAGCCAGCAGAATTGAGACATAAAGCATTTCAGATTCTGGACACCATGACACACACCCAGACTGTACCAGGGCAGCGGTTGCCAGGGCAAATCTTGCCCAGCCTATGTGGTGCTATGCTTTGTTAAATTATTCCCCAGTCTAGAGTCAGTTCCTGTGGGCTTGCTTTGTAGTGTGAGTAGAGTGGAGAGAAGTAGATGCTGAAGAATGAACTTCCAGAAGATGAATAGCCAGACAAGTAAAGTGCTACCTGGTGCATGTGCTAGAGACGGACGTGGCCATAGCCGTCCTCAAAGGTAGTTGGACATTTCTTCCACTTAAATTATCTGTTGACACCGCTCTAGTGAAATCTAGCATTTAAACCAGATTGTTCTTTTCTGGCAGTAAACCAGGGTATGTACTGTGCCTCTGCCATCTACTTGCTGGTGTTTTGGGCTATTGCAGGAGGCAAGGTGTGTGTTCCCAAATCTTTCTTTGGACTGTGGTGTGCAGTAAGATGTAGTGCGGAAATCCTGGCCTGTTGCTTCCAAAGGAAACAGATGTGTCTAGAAGATGCGTTATACCCCTTGGGGTGAGGGGTCTTAATCCAGTGTTTAGGGCTGTCACCTTATGTATGGGAGAGTGATTCACGGTTATAAACTGGCAGTACTTACTGCTCGTACAAAGTGGAATAGCATCCCACAACAAGGACGTTTATGTAGGGAGCCTCAGAAGCTGGTACCTGAAACAGCGATGGTTGGAGCACTCCTGGCACGTGTCAGGTCTCTATTTCAGAAGCTATGTGGACAAGCAGACTGCTCTCACCACAGAGCCCCTGAAGGCTGTCTTCATGTCGGCTCAGTAAGAACTTACTGGGACTAAAACTAGTGCTGATCCACGAGATGTGTGTGGTGGCATCAGCTGGCCCTCTCCAGCTCGCACCAACTAAACTCCTTCACTACCACCCACGTGTTAAGTCCAGTGAAAGCAAATTTATTTTCCACTCTAAAGTTGATGGATTTAAGATCAGATACCTGAAAAGTAAAAAGTAATTCTCAAAAGGCAGAACTTTAGCTGTGTTGCTGGGTTTCCCAATTGTGTAGTTTTTTGTCTGTTACTGTTTTACCACCTCCTGTGTGTCTGTGCTTTTTAAACAATGATATGCAAGTTGCTTTCCTAGTGGAATTCAGCTATGAGATATACCTATCTGAGTAATTCTATAAACAATTAATCTGAGTCTTAGAAATAACTGCTGTGTTTACTTTTAAGACCTTATTTGACTTTTCTCCACTGCAGCAACGAATCAGTATTCAGCAGCCCTTCACTATTATCTACAGGCAGGAGCTGTATGCTCAGACTTCTTTAATAAGATGGTACCACCAGATGTGTACACAGACCAGGTGAGTTAAAATGGGATTTAGATGTACAAAAATGTCTCTTTGGATTTGGTCAGCATCCTAAGTCTCTGTAGAGGCAAAACTGCTCAACACACACATATTCCTGTAGCCTGTAAGATTTTTATATCATGATATGTTTAGGGATATGAATCTTCATAGATCCATTTTTTCTTTGCTTGTTGCTTGAAGGCCATAGAAAATCTGAAGCTTCTCCTTTGCTGAAGCACAGAAAGCTTTTCTATTAGTTTGCAGAGACCGAGTGCACAGAGCGCCCAGCTGGGAAAGCACTGGTGCTGGACTCTGGTGTGGCAGTGAGCAAATGAAAAAGCCAGGAGCGCACACAGTGCGGTGTGGTGTGACGATCCCCCAGCTCGTCCCTGCGGGGGCCATGCCGTGTTGTGCAGTGCTGGGTGGGCAGACCAGCTCAGGACAGCGCAGCAGCACTCGCTCTGCCTCACCAGTTGTGCTGGAGCGCTGGCCAGAGCCTACAGCAACTGGAAACATCCGGCTCCCACGGTGCTTCTGGTGCTGGTGTGGCGTGGATGGAGCCTGCTTGCTTCCACCCATGGTGCAGATGAGCACAAATGTATTATCTAAACACTTCTGAAATAGTGTCTGCTCTGGCTAACACAGACCGGGGGTAGGAGTGTGGATCGCGTTAGCAGCAGGATTCAGACAAGGTTGGCTCCTTTTCACACATGCACACTTGTATTTTTCTCCAGACTGTGACAGTGAGCAGAGCTGTGTTGCAGCGCTGTGCAGGGTTGTCCACGGATAGGTAGGGTTGTAACTCACTGCTGTCAGGGTGTGCTGAAGGTATGGCACTGTACATAGCGTGTGCCTGTTACTTTGCCAGCGGGCCATGAGTGAGAACCCCTTAGTAACTCTGTGTGTTGGAGGGACTCTTCAACCCCAGCCACAGCATGTTCTGGTGGCATCTTGCAGTCGCATTTATCTTTATCCAGGCATTAGTCTTGTTCATTAGGAAACCACTGTGTTACTTGTCAGCTGCATTTTGGTGGGCAATAGGAAGGAACTTTCTAGACCCAGGGAAGGAGGTTATTTATGTGCCCTGTCTGATTGCTGCTCCTTTCACATTCCTGTGGCAAGTGAGAGCTGCGGACACTGTCTGGGATCCTGAAGGTTCACAGCCCAGTCTAAGCTGTGCCTCGTGCCACAGTGGCACTGCTGCTCACCAGCACGTGTCTGCCTTGGTGTGAGAGCTTTTGTTGGGCAGCCCACTGGCTGTGCTGCTCCTGGCCAGGCCAGGCCTTGTTTGTGGGTGGCGTGAGATACAGGTGAAGCTATTGAACAGACCACAGAAACGCAGTGCTTTGTTCTGCAGCACACATCATGCTCTTGGGAAGTCTCCAAAGTGATGAAAGCTCAGTTGATTGGTGGATGTGCTAAAACCCAGGAAATGCTGAGGCGAGAGGAGAGTAGAAGAATATAGTTTAGCTGGTCCCTTGTATTGAGAAAAAAAAAAATGCTGCTTGTGTTCCAATACTAGCATTACAAAACCTGTGTTTTGTTTTTTGACCATTCTGTAGGTGATAAAAAGAATGATCAAGTGTTGTTCTTTACTCAACTGTCACACCCAGGTAAGAGGTGAAACATGGCATTAAGTAAAACATTTGTGTTTAAATATTTTGATGTTAAAAGGGGGGGAGAACTTTCTAAAAAGCAAAACTGAATCCAACTTTCCTTGTAAACGCCATCTGCAATAAAGTAGATTTTTTTGGTACTGTTGCTTCTAGGACACTAAAAGGACCCAAACTAATGAGTGAATACATATACTTGGAAATGTTGTAAAAAGTAGAAATAGTCTGGGTGGGGTGTTTTTGTCCTGTTTTTCCTCTTGGAATATAGATGGTTTGTTTGCTTGTTTTTTGTTTGTTTTTTTTTTTTTTTATAGAATTGAGAAAGTGTAGGGTGTCTGTGGGGTGGCATTGGGAACCTGGCATTGTCTTATTGATAACTGCGTGTGGCCAGTGTTGTTCAGTGAGATTGCTCATTCTCCAGGAAGAAACAAGGCTTATATTAGGCTCTGATTTTAGGTGCTATTAAATGCATGTAGAAGCCTGGAAGCCAGGTCAGTCCCTTCAGCTCTTTTTAAAAACCCTTTTTCTTCCTCTTTGCTACTATTGTTGCTGGTATTTCAGAATGAGTTGTGTATGCTCTGGAAGCGCAGGTGCTCAGAACTTGCCTGCTGTGGGAAACCAGCCCTTGGTTGGGTCTAGCATGGGGTGGGATTAGTGAGGTGTGCTGTAGCTTTCTGTTTGTGGGGAATTAAGGCTGTGAAAATCACTTGTGTGTCTTCCCTTACAGGTAGCTATTTTATGCCAGTTCCTTAGAGAAGTAGACTATAAAACTGCATTTAAGGCACTGCAGGAACAAAACAGGTAAATGTTACAGTGAAGTTTATAAAGATATATACACAATATGTGAATGTGTTAGAGAGAACCTAACCTGTCTTCTCTTCCAGTCATGATGCCATGGACTCGTATTATGAATACATCTGGGATGTCACCATCTTGGAGTATTTGACATGTATCCTTTCACTACACTGCCCCTACAGAAAGCTCTCACTGGATGTGCATGGCTGGAAAAAATCCATTTCCTACCCAGCTGTCTTTTCTTGACTCACCCTCAGATCTCCACCACAAAAGAGGCGAGACAGACAAGCGGCAGATAGCAGTAAGTGAACACAGGGTGCTTTGGGGTATGGGATTTCCTTACTGCCTCTTTCCCTCCCTGAAACCATCTTTGAAAAGAATTGCCACTTCCAGTTTTAACTTTGTTGCGTAGTTCTCAATAGAGGCTGGATGCTGATGTAAAGTCATACTCAGATGGTTCTGGGGTGGGGTGGCATACCATGTTACAGAAAAAAACCCCACCTGTTGAATATGCCTTGCAATAAAACAGCTGTGCTAGAGTGACATCTCCTCTTTTATTTTCAGATAAAAGCCATTGACCAGACAGAGCTGAATGCCAGTAACCCTGAGGAAGTCCTACAGCTTGCAGCACAGAGAAGAAAAAAGAAGTTTCTTCAAGCAATGGCAAAACTTTACTTCTAGGCTA
This sequence comes from Anarhynchus alexandrinus, assembly GCA_008711295.1. NCBI lineage: Eukaryota > Metazoa > Chordata > Aves > Charadriiformes > Charadriidae > Anarhynchus > Anarhynchus alexandrinus. The sequence goes on from VUYV01000460.1 coordinate 413,921, forward strand.
ATGCTGGAAGACTATTACAAAATGTATAGAAGTGGTGAAAAAAAAAACTTTGAAGACTTTATTTTTTAAATTCATTTAAATTTTTATACAACATTTACAGTCTAGTATCTTTCTTTTAAGAAATAGATGAAATCTCATAATAAACCCCTTATTTTTACAAACTGTACAGAAGGCTGAAAGCAACTGCAGCTAGCTGCACAATGGCTTGTTTGAAGAAGACATGAATTCAAGTTTGCTAAGAGCACAAGTTTAATGTGGCTGTGGGTGGTACCTGATGCTCTAGTGCAGCATGAGCACCTTGTCCCTGGGTGGGGGGCATAGGCAGGAGCACCTTAAAAGAGGGAGGAGGACCAATACCCATCCTTCCCCTGACTGTCCCTTCATCACAGGAGGGAAGCACCTCATAGGCAGAGGTAGTGAATACTCCAAGAAAAACACAGTAGTTAATGCTGTTTATAAACACTGATAAACTACAGCTCCACAGTTAGTTTAAAATACTGTTCCTACAATATGAGTGGTTGTAGAGTACCAGCAGCTCACTTCTTGCCATACCCTCTCCAGTTCTCACTATGTTTGTTCTTGTTGACAGTTGGTGGCTGGATCTTATGAAATAGAACTCCTTCCTTCAAGGACTGTACTACTTCCAGTTAAGATTAGTTCAGCAGCACCTTCTTTGCTTGTACTCTTACCTGAGGTCAGTGCTACACTAGAACTGAAGCTTATGGCAGCCCTGAAGGGCCACCTTAAATTCATCAGCCTCACACAGAGCTAGAATTTGATACAGGGCTGGCTACACTGTAATGCAAGGGCAGAGTGGTTTCAGAAAAGTAAACTGCTTACCCGCTGGCCTCTGTAATACTGCACCTGAGCTCATGGGTGACTAACTGACAGGCATTAAGCTCTGACCTTACCAAGAAAAGGAAAAAAAAACCACAAACACATCAAGAAGAGGTAATATGTACAAGCTGTCATTAAGTTCACCTGTATGGCTAGCCCAAGTTAAAGCAAGTTTGACATGTAAGTTGAGTGGGCAAACTTTGCCACTCAGCTATGTTTAAAGAGTTCTTGAAATTCATAAGTTAGGAATGGTCAGAGTTGAACTAAGTCATATTTGAGAATGGACCAAAGTAGTCCAGGCTCCTGTGATAGCATGGAGGGATGCTCGGTCTAAATCTTTTACCAAGTCTGTAGGAGAACACCAGTCTCAGCTTCCATCTGCTGCTGTTTGATGCATCTTTTACTGCTCGAGTCTTGAACAGCAGTAAAGGGCATGAGTCACCTTTAGTGTGGTCTTGTTCTGAAGCACCAAGTCCTGTTCCTGAAACTGTTTGTTGTCTCTATTTCATTTCTTCTCTGTACTTTTGGGAGGGGTTATTATTCCTCCTGTTGACACAGGCGATAACTGACCTGGGGCAGTAGATGCTACTCCACTGTTAACTTCTTCCTGTGTGTTAGGGTGGAAGATGACAGTTAATACCTGTGACAAGTCCTACTTTTTTGTTTCACTAGTACTATTCAGCAGTACTTCCTTAGACTGCTAGTACAATTCAAGTACTTCAAAGTTAGGATCCTGAATAAAAAACCAAGACAGCATTACACAACAAAGTAAAGATAGTTATCTTTTAAACACTTCACCAGTACTTCTAATCCAAGTCTTTGCTTACAGCCTGCAAGTGTTATGGTATAACACCATCAAGCAGAAGCCAGAAACAAAAGGTTGGGCACCACTGACCACACTGGTTGAGGTGAGCCAGGCCAGGTGTGAGGAGGGGTGTGTAATGCACTCTCAACTGCCTAAACTGCAAGTCCACAAACCACCTACCAGCATGTCCAAATAATTTGTGTGTGTTTGGATATTATGTCGATCTTCTGCTGCAACCTTCTTAAAGTTCTTCAGCTTCACAGGGACTTTTTTGGCCACGCTCACAAAGGGAACCATCCATTCTACACACTCTGAAATGCTGTCCCAGTCTAAGCCTAGAGGGTAGAACACAGCAAGATATTTAGAAATCATGAAGGCATTGCACAGTGTTCCAATACTGTCATAAATTTAAAAATAACAATAAATAATACTCCAGATAAAGATTCAGAAACATCCTCCCAGGAACTCCCAGCATTTCCTTGTGCTTGTTACTTAAAAGTGTTGTGGTCAGGCCTCCTGAGCAAAGCAGCTCTGAGGCCATGTTGGCCAGGGGACACTGAAGTGACTCCTGCAGCTTGAGCATAAGATTTTGGTTCACATTATAAAAACATACACTGTTGTCACAGTCCTTTATGGTACCTCAGGCAACACACAAGTGCTGAGCTTAGTTAAGTGGTTTCCCCCACACACACACTTTATGAGGGATAGGCTTGTAGGAATTGGCACAAAGGTTAATTTTTAGCTGATGACATTTTAGGAGAAAAAGTAGCCAAATAACGTATATCTAACAATCCCCAAAACAACTGGAAGTCATAGAGCAGCAATGTTAGCCCAAAAGCAAGAAGGATAAATCTGCTTCGTTTCCTTAGCTGAGACTGTGCTTCTGAAAGTGTTTCCTTGTTTTTCCAGTTCTGGTAACATCTGAAACAGTTGTAGGAAAGAAGCAAAACTGGGGGGGAGGGAGGGGGGAACCCCCCACAGAACAAACTATTAATGTCCATGGAGCTTTTGCTCTTTGGCAGCCTGGTAAACCAATTCGCTCTTAGCGGCCTCAGGCACATGACAACTTTCAGAATTCCCTGCCAAATAAGACCAAGCTTTACAGAGGCTTCTTACCTGAAGCCTTCTTAACTACTTCGATTGAGGTATAGTGGCAGAGCGCTGCAGCAGCTAGTGTTCTGTACTGGAAGTCCAAAGAATTCACATCCAAAATACACAGGTCTAAGAGCTGGGGAAATAGAGTGGAGGAAATAAGAGTTACAAATTTTAACAAGATGATACTTTAGTATAATCCTGTCACAGAAACTGCTATGCACATAGCAGCCCTCCTACAGTCCATGCTCTGTAGCATGGCTCTGCTTTTTAGCATCAGTTGCACACAGCTATTTTATTTTTGGCACCACCTGCAGTTAAATCGGGTCTCACAGAGTTACAATGCAAACTAGTTTGCACTTTTACCAGTAACATGCAAAACCCTTTACTTGCACAAATTTAAGTACACCTTTAAACTCTTAGCAGAACTCCAGGAAGGTATTTTCTTAAATTAAAATACTACCTAGCAGCTCAGCGACTTAGATATGTCTGCTCTTCAGTATGCCTCTCTGAGGTTGGACACAACACATGCCCATAAAAAAATGAACCACAGTAGTTTCAAGATAGTCAAAACACTTCCCAGACTGCCTTCTAGGCAAATACACAGAAACACTGTTATAGGTAATACAGCAAAAACCAGTTAACTGGCTTAAGTTATCTACCCTCTTCTCAGAGCTGTTACCACTGCCTGCTATTTGTAGAGCGCTGTAGTGATAAAAAAAAAAAAGAGATGGATTTGTATTGTTCCAGTGTACCTAAAAGTCTTAAAATCTGTGAGAGCAGGCATACAAGAAACACATGGGTGCTTCTCCTCAAAACTGAGGATGAATTTCTCTGGCAGTCAAACTTGCACAGTCCTTAACAAAGTGAGGTGAAACAAGGAAAACCATTCTTCAGTGGCTTTTGGGGCATGATGTTCAGTTGCGCTTTAATCACTCCAAAAAGCATTTTCTGATACAGTTTACTACCTACCTGTGCTATCTGAATGAATTTTTCCTGAGAATACTGAGGTAGCAGCACTTTAGGAACATCCTTCAGAGCATCTACCTGAAGATAGAGGTTCAGCCAAGAGACGATTGTCACCGGACAGAGTTCCCATTTTAAAGCCTGTGAATATTAAACAAACAGTTGAGCACCTTAACCCATGCAAGGACAGTGTTATACTCTGATCTCTTTTCCCACACCTCGCCTTCTGAGTTTGCTCAGCTTATTGCACAGATCCTCAAGAGACACTGAAGAACTATGTACAATTTCTAATACAAATATTTGTTTTAGATTGCATTCTCACTACTTTTTGAACAGGCTGCACTACAGTCAGCACAAAACCGAATCTATCTCAACCCCCTTTCCTGTGCCTCTGCAGTTGGACCTTATGTATCTTCCCCATTCAGAAGCTGGGAAATCAAGAGTATTTCCCCTGAGCTTTCAGGCTAACTGCCTGCACCTGCAGTTAGTGTCTACTAATGAAGTATAAATGTATAAGGAGTTCTGTGATGGTAAGGATGGATCCTTTCTAACATAAGGAGCACTGAGCAGTGTCAGTTCTTCGCCTGGTCCCTGTTCCAAGACAGCAAAAGGGCCCTGGCAAGTGCAGTACGTTACAGCGACAGCCACCTGGTTTGCCTGTACCTGGTAAGAGCCTCTACTTCCGTACAAGCATGAGAACCCTGTCCTTTTCTAACAGACAGGGATTTCACCCCAGCCCGGGGCTTTAGAGGTCTGCTGCACATACAATGAAGCTTTCATTGTTTTGCAGAAAGATGGACATATTAAACATGTTCCATTTCTAAGCAGATAAATGATATTAAAATACAAGGCTTAGCTGGACAGCCTTTCACCCGGCACTTACAAACACAGAAAAGTTATTACCTTTAACATAATAAGTTCCATTCTGACAATGTCATCTTCACTGCAAGCACCATCAGTGACATAAGCAAATTCCTGTATTTTAGGAGCGTAGATTTCCTTTAAAGAGAGGGAGGGGAAAAAGTGAAGAATAGAGTGCCTTACAATTCTAACAAAGCTTGAGAAGATACTGGCAAATACTTTTTAGTCCATATTGGAATATTAACATTTCTTATACTAGAACAGTATTTTCCTCATTATATGAAGCGACTTGAACCTTACAGGATGAAGAGATACCAAAACCAAGTAGGTTATATGTTATCTGTTGTAGAACATGATAGATTTATCATAACTTCTTTAGCTTTTGAGGAAATAAATGCTGACCAAGCAACCAGAACAGCCTTTCATTTATACCACTTTCTATTCAGCCATTCCATTTGATGTAAAAACATACGCCATCCTAATTCTTGTACAGCACACTGTGGTATTAGAAAAGGCTTGCTGATACAGGTTATGCACAGTGCCAGTTAGTACTAATGTGGTCTCATTGATTTAAAAAAAAAAAAAAGCTAGAAAGAGAGGAGAGAAAATCGCACAGCCACTGTAGCTGGCAAAATCCATGGCACAGAAATGGTTAACAAAGAAATTTGCCAACCCAGTCATGCCAATTGGGGCCACCTATAGCTAGGTGTGTTAGTAACTAAGAGAATGTGCCAGCAGATGTGCTTCTCTACCAGCTGGCTCCACAGCGTGATGCCCCACACACTTCCTTCGGATAGAAAACCACTTGTAGTGCACTACCTTGGCCTTAGGAACAACAGCTAGATCAGGGAGTTTCCAAGTTTAAAAACTTATCCCAAATTTTCCTCTCAGCCTAGCCTACCACACACTATATAAAAATATGCTCTTTGCTCATAGATGTAACACATGATGTAATGTTTCACCATCACTGCACTTTAAAAGAAAAAAAACTCCACTAAATGGGTTTATAGGGATATCAGCCTGATGTACCGGCAGTTTGAGACTTAGGCTCAGTTTTGTTCAAGTCCCACACCCATTGCCGAGACTGTTTGCCAACTGCTGTATATTTGGAAAAAGACAAAACAAAACAAAACTACTCCTAACACATTTGCATACCTTTTAATTTTATGTGGTCTCCTTCCCTGCTGCTGAGGAAAGGAAGGACAAAGACTACACTCCAAGAGATTGACATATGCACAACTGAAGGAAAAGAAAAAAAGTTTCCCCTTCTGACCTTCAGTGTTGTATTTACACCACCAAGTTCAAAAGATTCAGACAGAAGAAATAAATACGTTATCACTCTCTTTTTAGTTATTCCAAACTTAATATCTTCCTCCCTGTAACAGAGCTTCTTACCTCAAGTTTGGAGGCAATGAATAATGAGGTAATTCCTATGAGCTGAAGCATGCTCTTGTTAATGTTTTTTTGTGTCAACATGAATCTATCAAAGAAGTCTTGAGCTAGGTAGAAGGTTTCCCTGTGGAGTGCATACACCTCACATACCTACAACAGAGGGGAAAAAAAACCAACAAACTATTCAGTTTTCTGTTAAAAAAACTTTATGTGCACACATTGAAGCGTTCAAGCTTTAACAGTAAAGCACAATATGCACAATTTTATCTTTTGCACACACAAACTATCACATACCTAGGTGCGTTAGGATGTAGCGGTTCGCATGGGACTGGGAAAAGCATTTCCCATGCTCCCACCTGAAGGCAGATTGTCTATGATGCACTAACATATTTCCAAAGTATACCTTTTCCAATCTAAATAGCATCCAGTTTTCCTAAAAATGAGTACAAACAATTTCGCACTGAAAGAAGAAAGCCTCATTGAGGGAGGGGAAAACAAACCACAACACAGCAAAAAACCCCAAATAACTTCCTTGATTAAGAATACTCTGTGCAGTCACAGAGCAGATCCTCCCTGTATTCCCAGTATGTCTGTCCCAGGGCAGAACCACTAAAAAAAATTTGAAGTCTTTGGCTCTACAGCAATAAGCCTGGAAGTTCCTGCCTGAGGAGGCTGTGCTGGCAAGCCAGGAGCGCTGCCTGCAGCCCCTCAGGCACACCGACTGCCTCGCTAAGCAGGAACAAAACTGCAAGAATGGCCATCTGCTCCATACAGTTGCGGGTTTCCCTGGTAGGGAAAACTTTTAATACTTGCATTGTATCAAAGTAGTTCAAATGCCAGTTCAACAAAAAAGGAAAGGAGACTGCTTGGGCCTGGAGACCTTATGCAGGAGCCTACTTTTTTCTTTCTAACTGAATTTGGGTGGGTCTACCACAACTCCAGCTCATCTGCAACTCTGTATCCCTTCCACAACTAGAAACGAGGTACATCTCTATAAATGACTTAACAATCTATGTGCAGCCAACAGGAAAGAATATCCAAGAAATAGATCCCAAGTCCAAGCTTTCTGCCCTGCTTCATTATATCGCTTGGACACAGATTCAGAATAAAATCTCACTACTACTCACTATTTCCTAAAATAAGGTTGAAAGTCCATGTGCAAATTAAAACCCTTCCTGACCATCAAAAATGCAACTGGTTGGCAGTAACACCCCAGCTCATTCTTTTAGACCTGATCTAATATTTGTCAATTGATGTGCTACTCTGATATTATTAACTATTTCTCCAAACAAGATTCACATCTAAAAACATACAGACCAGGCCCACCCATAAATAAATGGCACAATTTCTATAAAAGTGTATTGCCCAAACATAAGCAATAATGCTTGGTCATGTTAAATAGTATCTCAGCTATGATATTACAGAAGAAAATGTTAGGAGCTACTTGAGGACTCTCAAGGTTGCTGGGATTTTAATTCACTGTGGCATGTAGAGCTGGACAACAACAAGGCCCTTGTTGACATTTTTGTTTGGAAACTGGATGTTTTCCTAAGATTCTAAGATTCTCAAAAGAAAACAACAAAACATAACTTAATGGTGGTATGTAAATTACACATTAAAGGAAGTAGGGAAGTGCACAACTGGAATAGTTTTTATACTCAGACAGTATTTAAAAAAAAAACCAAAAAAACAAACAACACACACAAAACCCCACACACTCCTTTCTTTTCCCTTGAAAATTTCCTGCTATTAGCACTGTTCCACCAAGACAGCAAGAGTGCCACTGTAACTAACATCCGCTTCCTCGGAGTACTCGATATGGAACTGGTAAACCTGCTAGATCCCTTCTGCTGATGGGCAAGGATTGCATACGTCAAACATTGCTTTTGGCAGTGGCGATTGAATATGCTTAATATAGATTTCTTGGAAACGCCTCCAGAACATAGCTCTCTGTTTACAACACTAATACTCCTTCACATAGGCTGCCAAGATTGAGAGCTTCCATTTTGTTTGACAACTGGAATACCCTGAAGTACAGCAATTAGACTGGAATATGGATAATTTATTTATAATTGTTTTCGGACAAGAACCTGTCTATATCAAGAGCTTTCAGATGTCAGCCACTAATGCACTACTTTCTTTTGCTCACTTCATAAGACAGAAATAAAAAAAATTCACTAGCAAGTCAGAAAGTAGTGTCAGGGGCTGACATCTAAGAGCTCTTGACATAGATAGGGCGAGGGTGATAATTAAAGGCCTCAATACAGATGCAGTTGTCTCATAGCTTAGATACAGCTTAAGATGTAAAGTTAGAGCTTCATATACCAAAATTGCTATAGGAAGATTAGTTAAGTGTCTCAAAATTAGATTTCTCCCCTTCCCAGGAAAGAAGTGTGTGCCAAGAGCAAAAATTCAGTACTGTTGCTTGCTGCCCTGTGTGGAAGGTTCAGCATATCCTGCCAGGGAAGACTGAATGCAGCTCACCAAGAGGATAAAAAGCAGTAACTTGTAACCCTTTTGTTGCAAACTAGTTTTAGCATTTACCATACAGTACATTTTGTTATTAGATCTTTTATGTAAAAGCTGTGCTTTTATCTGCCTACTTCACAGGCATAACACATGACAAAGTAACTAAAAGAACACACCTCTAAGAGCCAGTCTAACAGTATTGATCTCATGTGAGGTTGTAAACTAGAATGTAGCGATGTGAAATGTTTGCAATGAGCGTATCTGTTCTCCTTCTTCAGGATGTTGAGCCAGACGTCTTTGGAATTTCCCCAGCTATGGAATAAAGTTACACAAAGCATTGTTAATTATATATACACCTTCACAGAAGGAGTACAAAAACATTATTTATTGTTTACAGATATTCAGGAACAAAAAAAAAAAATAATTCTGCATACTGGAAGATCCCTATGGTAATTAGAAAACTGCAGGTATACTTTGAACATGTTACATTACCCCAACAGCAGCTTGCCAAGATCATCAGCAAGTCCAGCCTTATAGAACAGGCAATAAAACTGAATGTGTGCATCCCAAAGTTGTACATACAAACAGTTTCCTGTTTTGCCTAGTTAGGTGACTGTCCAGAGAGCAAGATAAAAACCAAACCCTCCCCATAAAAAAAAAAGAAAAAAACCCACCCCACTCCCCAAGAAACAAAACATACATGAAGTTGTCTCATTTAGTTTGAGAAAAACATTTACAGACAGTGTTTGAAAGTCACTCATCCATCTCTTCCTTTTCTAGCCTACCCTACGAGTACCCTGTAAGAAAAACTGAGTTCTTTTTTATTGCTAACTTATGATTTATTAGCATTCGAGTCTACTTGGAAAGAAGATGCCTATATCATTAATATGGCTTGGTTTTAATTTGTAATTATTATTATTATGAATTGATGTGGTTAGTCAATGCAGTGCTGATTTCCTACTGATTTTTTTGGAGTTATATATTTACCTTTCCCCACGCAGAAGCAGAGAGAGATTAAACAGACCTGATCACTGGTATCACCTACAAATTCTGACCCAGATCAGTTCCATTCTGCTGCCATCATAAGTTAAAAGCTGGAGAGATATTTGCTTGTTTAAAGTACGAGTCTCCCCATTTAAGTGGGCAGGTAGAGAAAGATCTATTATGATCTTCCTGCAGCAGTTAGAAAAGCATGAAGAAGGCAGCAGAGAGTAAATGATCCTCTTATTGAGCTAACTGGAAAGGATGGAGCTCAGCTTTACCAGATACCTATCAACAAGAGGTGAACGTCAAAGATTAAACTCCTTGCATGGAATTCTGTATCTGAATGTATCTTCGGGATCCAGCATTTTGCTACAATTTAGTAAAGGAGTGCAAGAGATTCCCTCATTCATAATATTTTTTAAATTAATATTATTATTTTTACAAATCTACTTTGCAGTAAGCTTTCCAACACATACAAAAATGTCATTTGCCAGGTATAAAGAAGAGCATAGTCTTCTTTAAAGCACAGCTCAGCATGCTGGCTTGGGAGTAATACTGAGGGAAGTGCAGGTGAGTTTGAAACTCAGTGAAAGAGACTGTAAGAGACCTATTGCTTTGCTGTGAGGCAAAACATCACCATGCAGCAGCTCCCAGTTCTGATCAAGTTTTGGCCAGAACAAATAAAAACATGGTGTATCTACACAGGTTCTCTTAAAGTAATGCCTTATGTTCTGCTTCTCTTCTCATTCACCTCAGCAGAAGTTTTCCCTAATGCATAGCAGTAAATTTAGGAACTCTTTCATTAAACACCAGGCTAATACAAACAGCAACCGGGATACTTATCTAACACACCTGAACGGCTAAGAAATTCAGAAATTGGAAAATCCGATTTAGTTAGCTAATTTATCCCTCTGCAGAAGGGAAACTTTCTAGTACTGTGACTGCACCAAGCATACTGCATTGCATTAACAAGGTACCTGCACAGCAATATTGCCACAAGTGTATTTGCATATTTGTGTATTTTTAAGTTCTTGAAGAAAACTTTGCTTAGAATTTTTTGGTCACTCAGTTCCAATAGCACCAGAAGAAGTTTAGTTTAACCATTACATGCCCCTTAACCACTTAGGAGTCTCCAGTGTTAAGTTACAAAAAGGACAGCTCTGAAATGCAAAAGTTACCTGTCTGGTGTGTTTATAAGATTGGGGGAAAAAAACCAACCCAGAACCTCCTTTTTTTTTTTTAATATTGGGACTGTTTGTGGGATGAGGAGACAAGTAGAGGTATGGGTTGAGTACCACCCACTATTATACAAACACAATACAACAAGAGATTTTACTACAGTAGTTCAGCATATTCGATAAAGCATCAACAACTGCTGCATCTGGTAAACTTACTTGAGTTCTGGCAAAGGAGATGGATTTATGAAGAGGTTTCTGAACCTGTATTTTTTGAATCTGGAGAAGTCGGTGGTTACCGATTCTTTGTGAGGTGTTTCAATAATTATGCAAGGCGAGATACCTCCTGTTATCGTGGGCGGCCAACAACTCTGCAACATAAACAAGGGATCTTTTAAATGCTGATTTTACTATGAGAGCAAGAAAGGTGAGAAGTAGATTACAGTCACAACACAATATATGTAATGTATGTTAGTCTTTTTGGACCTCAGCATCAGTTCAAGTACTGAAACCAAGACAGACAGAGATTAAAAGCCAACAAAGCCTTTCACAGTCAAGACAGAATATGTATAAACAAATCCGATAAATTTGGGAAACTCAGTTTTGAGGAAGACAACTGTCTTTAGTTTATAAACCCACAAATAACCTATCCATTGCTTGAGCTGCTCAGTTACAGCACATAAGGCAAAGGTACTCATTGCTACTAAAACACAGGACATTAGGTTGCTGGTCCTATCTACTTATCTACTCAGAGGGAAAAGAAAGGAGAGGGTGGAGGTTCTACTGTCTCTCAGTGGAAATTCAGCAACTTGTTATCTTCCAATTAACCACTCCAGAGAGGAGCCACCCATCTCGGCTCCAGAGCTAGATACCCACTGAGCAAGCAGCAGCTGTGAGCTATCTCTCAGTCTGCCAATGCCAAATAAGGGATGCAGTGGCTCAAAAGTAGAAAAGCCCGAAGTTATTTATGCAGAAAGCTTCAGAGAAGGAATTCTAGATTACTTTAGTTAACTCTGTAACTTGTTTCACTAATACTTACTTGGTTGTACATAACCAATACAAGTAAGGATGTATCACATGCATAGAGCATATGCAATGCTGTAATGGCTGACAGCCTTCAAAATGGTGACACAGAACTTTAATTATGCTCTGTGGAGTTAGGGGGGATCCCATTCCCAAAGAATGGCAACACCTACCCCTGAACACAGAAACTTTTCCTATATAGCTGTTCTGCAAGCTAAACTACATATGATTTCCTTAGTATATTTAAACCTATTCATAGCCAGACTAAAGTACCCCAAGAGTGAAGTTACACACTCCAGCAGAATTGATCTTAACAGCAGACAGCCAGGAGAAAAGGGAGATCCTGCTCCTTCTTGTCTCCTGTGATCCTCACTGCCCAAGTCCCTCCCTTTCCTTCGTTTGTCAGCTTTCATGTTTGTCAGACTGTCTACTGGGCTGACTCAACTCACTAACCCGGCAGAATATTAACTTAATTTGTAGTGCCAAATTAGCAAGCTGAACCTGTATACCACTTCATTTAAAGAGAATCAAAAATGGAGCAAGGCAGGGGGAAAGGAGTACACTGCCAGCTATCAAGGAAGGAAAGAAAGGGGAGCAGGATTTCCCCCTTTCGGCAAAGGTAAGTTGTGACACACAGTTTCACCCCAAGTACAGTTGACATACTTACACAGCATTTTTCCCTACACAAAGTTTGCAAAGACAACTTCACAATCAGATGCATTTTGCTTCACCATAGCTGTTAGTCTCATATGCTTTACAAACAAGATTGTTTGCAAGAGAAAGTTACGTTATTTTACTAACCCACTTTAAAATAAACAATTGTAAAGCCCCTCACTTGATTTAGGAGTAGCCTGTGTTAGTTAAAACAGATTCCTAAATTGATCTAAATAATGAAAAGAACTGTTAAATGAAAGTAAAGAGGGCCTGCATGGTTGTGAGTCTTCTTAATTAAATGGCCGTGAAACCACACCTTAAGTTAAAACAAGTGCAATGATCTTGTTTAGACTTGCCTCTAGGCCTTACCTGCTCTGCATGTGGAATTATTCTGAAATATCTGGTTTTATTCTCATTTTTACACCTAACCTTACCCTGCAGTGGTTTCCACATTGAAGGACTCTTTATCTGCAATAAAGCCATACGCAAAAAAGCAAAAACCTGTGAAAAGATGCTAAGGTGCAGAGCTCCCACAATTTTTAATATCTGAAGGTAGAAACTTCCCCTATTCAATATTTTATAGTGTGGAATGCATGACTTCACACCCACCAACATAAACCAGATGGACTCCCTCACCTAGTTTGAACCGGTAACCAGGATTAAATTACCTTAATCTCATATTGATGCTTTTTAGCAATTTTCCCATCTTCTCTTTTCTTAATCTCCTGCTGAGAAGAGAGATACGCATCAGTACACTGACGGTGACCAGCATACCCACCTCTAAAGCTAAAGCAAACTGTTGCTACTTCTGCCCCGCTTTCTAACTCAGCAGGGTAAAGGTTCTCCCACCCAAACGCACTGAGGAACTATCAATATTATTAAACTTTTCAAGTTGCCCAAACTGGTCACCTCTGCTGTTCTCCTTTTTCTGGTCTGGAGATGTTCTGGTGCCTGCAGTTCTTGTGGAGACTCTTCTTGACATGACAGCGGCTGCTGCTGCTTGGCTTGCAACCGGCTACTGCAAAGAGCAAAAAGACATTAGACATTAGGAGAGCAGTTGTTAGATGAATGCAGATAAGCTTGGTGTATTACAATGCTAATGGTTTACCTGCGTCTTGACATCTTCTTTGGGTCAGAAGATCTCTACCTAGACCAAAGGAACAACATAAACTCAGTTAAGGTATCCTCAAGAAGTCAGGACCAAGTTCTGTACTTTGCATCACAAGATGCATCACAAAGAGCAGCATGGTTTACACGACTGAAACAGAAGGGCACAAGTATTTTACTGGTGTGAGGAACGCCTGAGCGGGGGACGGCTGTGCCATATAACCACAGGCAATTCCACATCCTGCTGGGAGTCCCACTGCTGAAGTGGGTGACACAGGGATGCCCACACATGCCAGCAGTCAGTTTAGCTCAGGCTAGCTGGGCTCCTCTAGCCCGGGGAGGGGACAAGGGGTGGAATCTGTAAAGGGACATTTCCCATTCAAGAGGATGTGGGGGGGTCCCTAGAACTGTGACACCCCCCACCCCCCCATACACCCCTCACTCCCCCTACACCCCACATACTGCACCCACACAGGCTCCCTCCGGGTGTATTTCTCCCCCCACACCTGCCGGGATGGCCCGAGCCGAGCCGGGCCGCCCGCCGCCGCCCGCGCTCCCGCCGCGCCGGTTCCGCGCCAATTTGCAGCGAGCGGGGAGGCGGCGGCGGCGGCGTGCGCTACACCGCACCG
>VUYV01000460.1:427929-477232 GCA_008711295.1 Anarhynchus alexandrinus
GGGGGGGGTGGCGGCCCCACAGCCGGAGACACCCCCCAGTCGGGACAGCTTCCCTCAGGAGGGGACCCCACACAAGGAGGGGGAGACACACACACACAGCGCGGGCTGGGGCCGGAGCACCGCAGAGATCGGGGGCTGCGAGGGGTGGTGTGGGGGGGTGTCCCCACCAGGCGCCCTCCTCGCCGACCCCCTGTCCTGATGGCCGGGGGAGGGGGGAGAACCGTGGCCGGGACCCGCCGGGGCCGGGGTGGGGTGAGGGCGGGCGGCGCGGGCCGGCAATCGGGGTCAGCCCGCCAAGCGGCTCGGCCGGCTTCCCCGCCCCCACCGCGCCCGTCTCCCTCCAAAACCCGGCAGCCCGCCCCCCGCCGCCCCCACGGGGCTCTCCACCGCCGGGCGGACCCGGGGTGGGGTGGATGGAGTAGGGGAAAAAAGCGATGGCGGGCTCCCGCCGACACCCCCCTCCCGCCAGCCGTGCCCGCCCGGGCCATCACCCCCCACAGCGCTTCCCTGCCCCGGGCGGGAGGGCACGGCGGGGCGGATGGGGCCGCCCGCGGACACCCACCCCACCCCGGGCTCTCCTCAGCCGCTCTCCCTCCAAAAGGATGCCTGGGCGGGCGGGCGGGCAGCCCGCCTCACCGCTCCCGCTCCCGGCCGCCGCGCCACCCCACCCCACCGCGGCTGTTCCCCTCACACCGGCACCGGGTCTGCCGGTACCGCTGCCACCACTACTGCCATCATAACCACCACCACCTCCAGCATAACCACCGCTACCACCAACATAACCATCACCATGATTATGATCACGATCAGTATCATCACCACCGCGACAGCCAACCCCCGTCCCCACCGGCGGGACCCCTTTCCTCCCGCCCGCCACCCCTGCGCACCTCTGCCGCCGCCGCGCTGCTCAGCTGGCGCCGGCGCCAAGCCGCTATATAGCGCGGCCCGGGCCCGCGCTGCGCATGTGCGAGGGCGGCAGACAGCTCCCCCGCCCGCCCTCTCTCCGCCACCTCCCGCGCCCCGCTCACCCCAGCGCCGCCCCTTCGCCGCCGGGCCGCCCCAGGCCCAGCGGCTCTCCCGCCCGCCGCCGGGACACCCCCGCATCCCTCTCTCCCGCCCGCCCGTCCGCCAGCCACGGGTCCCTTAGCGGAGACGTCCTGGGAGAGCGGCTTGACAGTGCCGGGAGGAGGGCTGCCACCCCGCAGGGAGAACCACCCGCCGCCCCGGCCCCTCTCCCCCGCTCCAGCCCGGCCCCGCTGCAGGGGCACCCCCGGCACCGTCATCCCGATCCGCTGCAGCCGGGTCCGTGGTGCGTATCTGCGTCCCGCCGGGACAGCTCTGCCGGCGGCCCCTCACGCCGCGCGCCCGGCAGGGCGTAACCCGCCNGGCCTGAGGGCGGGGCGGCTCCTCCCGCCCGCCTGAGGGCAGCCGCCCCGCCGGTAGCCCCTGTCAGCCGGGACGCCTTCCCACACCCCGCGTTCACGGGCGTGTGTGTGGGGGTGTCAGCCCGCTGGCTGTCAGACGTCTCACCACACGCAGGGATGGCCTTCACCCAGCTGTGCCCCACGAAGGCGGCGAGGGGCCTGGGCTCTGCCGGGAGGGGCCTGGGCCTTCGTGTCCAAAACCTTCCCTGGGGTCTATTTTCTCTGTCCCTCCATTTTCTCGCAGCGTGTTTAACCACAGAGAAACTCGTCCCATCAGGACACCAGCCTTCCCCGGGCACAGCCTCCATGGTGTCCGGTGGACAGCCCCGTCCTCCCGTGTGTGTGGAGGTAGACCCTCACCTCAAGGCAGAGCACCTGTGGCCATTTTGCTGATGGGGGGCAAGGGGTACTTTCCCTCCCCTCTCTTTGCGGTGCAGAGCACGCCTGCTGCAAAACAGCGTGAAGAGAAGCCGCAGCTGCCTGCAAGAAAATCCACCTCATCACCCTTTTTTATCACTTCTGCTTTTTCTTTTCCCAAGTGTAACGCTATTAAAGAGTAAACATAGCTTTTGCCTCTAAATACCTATTATAGTAATTCAGCGTGGCTTTGGTGCCTACCTTCTTATAGCTTTGCTGTTTTCAAGGGCAAGAGAAAAGGCAGCACAGCCCAGCGAAGGCAGAGGTGTTACAGTAGGGTGGCGAACGACATTTTAACAGGTGACAAGTTTAGGGCAGCGAGGGCCATCTCTCAATTGCAGGTGCCTACAGCGACTGATGGAGTTGGGACAATGATTCCTGCAAACTTCAAGTGAAGCAGCGTGCATGGCAGACACGAGATGGATGTTGCAGCCACCCGGCCTCCTCAGCCCTGAAAAATGCCCGTTCCAGTCCTTATCATGAAGAAAATCTGCTGGTTGTGGTTCAAATGGGATGTAAAAAACCCCACAAGCCACCATCATCTGTTCAAGCCAGTTGGCACTTAGAAACAATCTTTGTCAACTGTCTACATTGCACCAGCTTGTTTCAAGAAACCTAACTCATTTCACAGTTTGGGATGCCTGAAGTAGACATAGCCTTCACAGGGTAGCTCTGTTAGTTCATCTCCATTGAAGTCCACCAGCAAGATACATCCTGCTGTCCAGAAGTGCATCTCCCACTCCACTGATTACAGAGAGAAGGTGGTCTCCTGACTTTGGGCAAACTTGCGACCTAACTCTGACCTCGGACCTTTAACTGACTTGCTGAAGATGAAACCCTACCACTGCCAAATTGTTAAAGAGAACTGGAACTACATGTAGGGGCTAGCACCAGAGGAGAGACAAAGTATCTTTTTTCCTAAAAATCCTCCACCCCTCACAGATGTCAAATTAGGGCTTGGTGGCAGCCAGCTTCCAAGCAGCAAAGCGGTTTTGGTGCATCAGGAATAAATTCTGTAGCACGCTGTGAAAGGAGAATACTGCAAAGTGAACAGTAGCTAAAAATTGAATGGATCAGGTCTGCCATGAATAGGTCTCAGCACAAAGACTGTAGTGACTACGCTGCTCATTTTTCCACACCTTTTGATGTGAGCTGCTGCAGGTCGCGTGCCACCGTATTTGTGGTTTTGCCTCAGTAGTGGAAAATGCACCAGGTCCCACAAGCATTCTCCACCCTGCCAGCAACTTCTCCCATAAATTTTCAGCAGTACAGAAAAAAACCACCCATAAGCTAGTGTGTCATAAAATCCTGCTGCAGACAATGAAATTATGATTTTAATGCAAGCTAATGCACTGACCTTTTGATGTGGCAATAAATCTAAAGTGACTTAGTCCACACCGGGGCATTTCCAAGTGAGTTAACACACAGTACATCCTTTTTCATTGTGTGGATGCCTCCTTAGGGGGGGATGAGTGTAAAAGAGAGAAGAATTTTTAAGCTTCTAGAAATACACTACAACTGCTGAGCAGTATTTGTGCTGGGATCTGGTAAGCCCTTGTAGATTAGTCTAGTGGTTTTCATCTTTTTTTCTCCAATTACCACTTCTAGGTATGTTCCAAGAAGGTGTGAACCCCATTGGAAAAGCAGGAATTACAGGGCCTTCCTTACAAGTTTCCCCAGCTGAGGTTGCTTTTCTTGGTTATCCTTTTACAGATCCCTTTGAAGGACCCCAGAGTCTACTAGGGATCTATAAAGCACAGACAGAAAGCCATGAGGGTAGATCCATTTACCAAGTATGCTTAATACTGTTCTTCTCCCAGAGCTTCTGAATCCACCTGGTTCCTGAGGAAGGGAGCAGTATTTCATTATAAACATTTGTACACAGCTCCACTGTGGTCCAGGCACAGCATGGAATATCGCCCGTGCCTCCCCCCCCCATATTCCTACCTTGTTGCAGTAAATATTTTACTGTGGTCATTCGCTTGCGCTGCTGGGCTTTGTCCTTTTGAGTCACAGCCATGTTGTCAAAGCTATTCTATAACTTAGTTAAGGGAAAGGCCTGCTCTAGGACTCGTGTGTATGAAATTCATTGTTTTTAAGAGGAGTTTTAAGCTCATTTATTGCAGAATGGCTCTGGCTACATAGCCTAAGCAAAGCACCATTAAAGCTTTACACCCCTCCTGAAGAGGAATGCTTTAGTAGGAAGTTGCACTCTTCCCAAACTGAAACGTTTTCTCTCTTCTGAAAGGTGCGGAGGCACCCATTTGCTGACCTGACACACTCTCTAGAGAGGTGTGCTGCTTAGCAGGGGCTCGTATCAGGGATGTCACCAAGAGACTGCCAAGCCTCGTACAGTCTGCTGACTATTATCCGCTGCTGTTGTTTCACATGGGCACCAGTGATAACACCAGAAGCAATCTGAGGAGCATTAAGAAGGATTACAGAGCCTTGGGAGCAGTGGTAAAGGACTCTGGAGCACAGGTAGTTTTTCCACCAATCCTCCCAGGGAAGGGGTTTCGAAGGGCCGGTGGAATCTGGCAAGTCAACAAATGGTTACAGGACTAGTGTCGCAGCTAGGGGTTTGGCTACTTAGACCACGGGACTCACTTTGGGAAACCAGCTCTATTGGGGGCTGATGGGTCCCATCTGTCAGAGAAGGGGAAGAGCACCTTTGGTCAGAGGCTTGCCAAACTCATGAAGAGGACTTTAAACTAGAGTTGCCAGGAGAGGGGAACCTCAGTCCATCCTGCTCCTACTAGTTTGATGCCAGTGCCAGCGATAGATGCACAGATGCTACTCCTAATCACTTTCTTGTTCATGTTTGGAAATGGTTTCCAGGATCATTTGCTCCATCACCTTCCCAGAAATCAAAGTGAGACTGACTATCTTTTAGTTCCCCCAATTCTTCTCATCCTTCTTACATCTGGGTCAGGGCAATCCGAAGCACAAATACAGGCTGGGCAGGGAATGGCTGGAGAGCAGCACTGAGGAGAAGGACCTGGGTGTGCTGATTGACGAGAAGCTCAACATGAGCCAGCAATGTGCGATGGCAGCCCAGAAGGCCAACCGCATCCTGGGCTGCATCAAAAGAAGTGTGGCCAGCAGGGGGAGGGAGGTGATTCTGCCCCTCTACTCCACTCTCATGAGACCCCACCTGGAGTACTGCGTCCAGCTCTGGAGTCCCCAACATAAGAAGGACATGGACCTGCTGGAGCGTGTCCAGAGGAGGGCCACGAGGATGATCCGAGGGCTGGAGCACCTCTCCTATGAGGAGAGGCTGAAAGAGTTGGGGCTGTTCATCCTGGAGAAGAGAAGGCTCCAGGGAGATCTTATTGAGGCCTTCCAGTACCTAAAGGGGGCCTACAGGAGAGCTGGGGAAGGACTTTTTACTAGGGCACGTCGTGATAGGACGAGGGGGAATGGCTTTAAACTGGAAGAGGGCAGGTTTAGATTGAACTTTAGGAAGAAGTTTTTCACTCTGAGGGTGGTAAGGCACTGGAACAGGTTGCCCAGAGAAGCTGTTGAGGCCCCATCCCTGGAGGTGTTTAAGGCCAGGCTGGACATGGCCTTGGGCAACCTGGTCTAGTGGGAGGTGTCCCTGCCTATGGCAGGGGGTTGGAACTCGATGATCTTCAAGGTCCCTCCCAACCCAAACCATTATATGATTCTACAATTCTTCTGCTGAACAGCATGGGATAACTTGAAACCCCAAGGTTTCAAACCCCTTGTTTTCTATTAGAACCTATAATATTCTACTACTTTCCTGCTTGTTTAATTTCAGAGTGTTTTTCAAACAAGGCATGATGCAGCTTATTTTTAAGACCTCACAAGATTGACTTATTTTGTGGGTTTTTTTTTTTCTGATTTGGAGGGAAGAGAGCCCATATTATAGTTATTAAGAACCTGTTAGCTAAAATATAACACAGAGAAAACTTTTTAGAAAGGCATATTCACATGCTTATGACTAAGATAAATACCAGCAACAGAGAGCATAGGCTGAGACCAACTATTGATAAGCAACCTGTAGGACAATCAGATCAGCTTAAGATAACCAGTACTAAGAGTTAGTTTTATACTAGAGGAAGGAAGCTCAAATAGACATAAAAAATAAGTTAAGAGTTCCCTTACAATTTGCAAGGTCAGACCTAGAACAGTATAGCACGATACAAGGATTTCTTCAAGGCATGCTTTTAAAAGCAGGGGAGGGAGCAGAGAGAGAGTTACCAACTTTTTAAACCTGCATTCAGAAGTAGATGCCATCACTTCCCAGCAGTCATAAAGCAAACCAACGAACTATATCCTTTCTGGTTCTTGTTTGTATCCTCTTTCTTTCTTCTTGAGATGATGTACCTTTCCCAGCAGTAAGAAGCTTGGAATAAACATTATCTTGTCCTGAAAGACCTTTTATGCAGGAGATCCTTTATCCACGTCCTGTCAGAGACCACTGTCCTTTCCTGTATGTGAACATTTAAACTCCCGCTTTCAACACACCAAGGGTGAAACACTTTTAAAGTACAGTGCTTACCGTTGATATCCTGAACAAATCCCACAGTCAAACCCTAGTAAGGACAGCATCTCTGCAGTGAGAAGCAGCACCTATAACTAATAACCAAGCAGATCCTATCTTCACTTACCCCTATGTTGGATCTCCTGTCTGCAGCTCAAAGAAATAAAGAGACCCACCTTCATCATGTTTTCTAGCTTTGTTTCACCACTGGGCTGTAAACGTGACACCTTTTGGACCAGGAGATAAGTGCAGGTAACAGGAAAGAAGGAATCTCAGGTGACAGAAAAGAGCCTTGTAAAACACAAGCAGGACAATAATACAGTACTTTTTAAAAAACAAACTAGACTAACTTATCCTCACCATGACCTCCTAAGGTGGGCAGCATGTTAGGAGACACCAGGAGAAGCAGGCAGGTGGCTGCAAGGAAAGGCCCTCTTTTCCCTGACTCAGTCTCTGACCTAGGAGTGTATTTGATTCCTCATTCAGATGACTCACATTACCTCATTAAACCTACAGCTGCTGGGCCCTGGGTTCAGGATTTTCTTTTGCAAGCATGCGAGGTGAAGAGTGCTTACTGCTGATGCCCCAGCTTCCAAGCACTGTAGCAAACACCTTTTCAACAACTGGGGACTAAGATTTATGATTCTTCATAGCCCCAGTCTTGGCTATGTTTAGGGCACATCATGGATCTCTCCACAGGCAAAGGTGATGTGCAGGAGATAATACCCCATCCCGAACTGCCCTCCATTAGCAGATATTTGATAAAGATGTATCTACTAATTCAGCTGCTAGGTGGCTTGTCACAAGCCATGGAAGCCAAATTCCTCTCTTTCATCCCCATACAAGACACATCCATCTCCTGTTCCTCACCACAGACAGAAGAGCTAGAGCTGAAATTTGCTGCTGGGAGTAGACAAGGGGATACGTCTGCCCATGTCAGTCCCTCCTTTCTTAATCATGATCTCTTCTTCTTCATTCATCTTGCAAAAATGGACAGCTGTTCACCATTACCCACATACCCCAAAAGGCTGAGGCCTCCCTCCTCTTTTCCACCTCTATTAATTCTCTGCAGAGCCCCGTTTCAGGGAATCTGGGATTCTATTATCACTCAGGCTGATTTTTGGTCATAATTATATTTCTTATTATATTGCCAGACTAGGTGACCTTGCTTGGACACAATAATGGTAAGAGTGCACTTCAGGAATAAGAATAAGTTTATGGCACAGTATGTCTGTAAGCGGAGACGAGCTCCCCACCACTAGCCTAGTTTTGTTACCCTTATCTGGGTTTTCTTTTTTGGTTATTATATTTTTCCTTAACTATGTTGTAATTTCATGGGTAAGCTATCTGCCTCATTAAGGTATTTGAGTGTTCAACTATCAACCTGACTTTTTCCAAAGTTTTGTGGGCAAGAGACCAACTTCTGAAGTATTAGGGATACAGCAGTAACTCCAGGACAGTATTTTCATGAAGAAAAAGGCTACCTGATACACAAAGCTTTATACACATCCTGTTAAGTCTCAGTTCAGTCCTATTTATTCTAAGACTGATGTATTGTGACCACAATACAGGAACAGTGCTGCAGCAGCATCAGCCTGTTCTTTTGATGAGTCATTTCTTTGTGTATCAAACCCCCGAACCCTACTTGCAAGTATCACTGAATAATGGAGGTAACAGCATTTTGTGGTTATAAACAAGCACCAAAAGAAGTCAGTGAGACAAAGAAAGCAGATACTGAATGACTCAATGAGGAAACAGAGAGCCTCCGTCAGTGTTAAGTGTCATAGAACAGTAATTACTATGCTAGCTTCATCAGAGATGCACAAGGATTTATATAAACAGGAAAAATAGAATGTAAAGTGAGAACTTAAGTCAATAGGGTTACATTGATATGACCCTTTGTATGAACATTTTTGCTTTGGCAGAGAAAAGTTTTAAAAAAACTTTAGTTCAGGATGTTTCAGAAAGTGTCCAATCTAAGTTTAAAAAGTTGCATTGTCTGAACTAAGCACTTCTAAGAGGAACACTATCAGTATAGCTACATAAGGTTATCTGTACAGATACAACTATGCAGGCATAATTGGTCAAACTTTCTCCTGCAGAATACTGTATGTCTCTCACCATAGACTTGCTGCTTTGATAAATGTACAAGTCACAAAAATCTACATTTGAAAGCAAGAGGTTTTACTTAGTGCTTCTGCTGGGAAGATGGATGCTTTGTTGTATAAATTCTGTTTCATCACTGTCAGTTAAATACAATATTTTGTCACCCAGTTTGTTAACTGAGAATCAAGTCAGGGACTACTTGCAACAGCTCAAGCCATAGAAGTCCATGGAGCCCAGCAGCCTACATCCAATGTGCTGAGAGAGCTGAGTGATGTCCTTGCAAGACCACTCTCCATGATCTTTGAAAAGCCATAGAGATCAAGGATCCCTGATGACAGGAGAGAAATAAAAATATTCACACATGTTTTCATAAAAAGCCAAAAGAACAGCCTGGAGAAGACCAGTGAGCCTGTTTCTTACATTTAAACGCATTCCCCATCTTTCAGCTTGCACCCATTCCCTTTTATCCTTTCACTGGGCAGCACTAGAGGAGTTTGGCTGCATCTTCTTTACTGTACCTGTCAGGTGTTTACACACCTTGACAAGACCCACCCCCCCAGCCTTTTCTTCTCTAGCCTAAACAATCCCAGCTCTCAGCCTCTCCCCCTTATTTGAGTCTTCAATCCTATTATCTCCCTGGCCTCCTGCTGTATACACTCCACTATGTCCATCTCTCTCATGTGCTGGGCAGCTCAGCATCCAGATGTGTCTGGAAGTCAGAGTGGAGGGGAAGAATCAGCTCCCTCCACCTCCTGGAAGCACTCTTCCTAATGCATCCTAGGAAGCTTTTCGTTTTTGAGGCCACAAGGGCACACTGCTGACTCATGGTCAGCTTAGTGTCCACCAGAACCCTCCAGGCCTTTTTTGCCAAGGTGCTTTCCAGGCAGTTGGCCTCCAGCCTATACTGGTGGCTGGGATTATGTTTCCTTCAGGTGCAAGACTCCACATTTCCCATTTTTGAATTCCATGAGGTTCCCATCACACCATTTCTCCAGTCTGTCAAGGTCCTTCTGACAAAAAATATAAAATATAAACAAATCCTCCAATCTTCTGCAAGCTTGCTGATTCTGCACTCTGCCCCATGACCCAGGTCATTAATGAAGATTTTTAAACAGTTTAAAATCCAGTATTGGTAGTATACACCAGAAGCAACTAGCCTCCAGCTAGGCTTCATGCCACTGATGACAACACATTGAGCACAGCAGTTCAGCCAGTTCTTGACACACCTGCTCACCTCCTACTTACGTGGTCCATAATTCATCAGTTTGGGAAGATGTTATGGGGGACAGCATTATAAGCCTTGCTAAAGTCAAGATAAACAACATCCGCTGCTCTCCCCTCATCCACTGAGCCAGTCATCTAATTGTAGAAGGTTATCAGGCATCTTTCCCCTGCATAAATCCATTCTGACTAGTCCTAATCACTTTCTTGTTCATGTTTGGAAATGGTTTCCAGGATCATTTGCTCCATCACCTTCCCAGAAATCAAAGTAAGACTGACTATCTTGTAGTTCCCCCAATTCTTCTCATCCTTCTTGAAGATAGGAAGGACATTTGCTTTCTTCCAGCCTTCAGGAATCCTGCCCACTGCTATAAACTTTAAGATAATTGAGAACAGCTTCACGGTGACATCAGCCAACTCCTTCATCAGTCATGGATGTGTCCCATAAATCTGTGTATGTCCCATGTCTTTAAGCATTTAACTTGATCCTTCCCCATCGAGGGTTGATCTTCCTTGCTCTAGCTTTTCCCACTGGCCTCAGGGGCCTGAAATTCCTAAATGCCTTGGTCTCTACTGGTAAGACCTGCCAAGATGACATGGACTACCTCAGCCTTCACACCCTTTGTCATGAGGACTCCTGCCCAGTTTAGCAGCAGGCCCACATTTTCTCTGGTCTTCCTTTTGCAGCTGATATACCTGTGGAAAGCCTGTTGTCCTTGGCATCCCTTGCCAGGTTCAGCTACAGATGGGCTTGGCTTTGGTTTCCCTAACCCCATCCCTGAATATTTGCACAGGTTCTTTGTGTCCCTCACAGGTTACCTGTCCCTGCTTCCACCTCTTGAATGCTAACAGCAGCCTTCCATACAGATTCTTCACAGGGGTGCATGGCAAGAAGATGAAAGGCAATGGGTACGAGTTGAAACAAGAGACGTTCAGCCTAGATAAGGAACAACCTTCCCCCCCATCCTGCACCCACTTTAAGTGGTAACATGTTTTTATCTCTGTCCTGTTCACCTTCAGCAGTTCTGCATGCTCATCAGGAAACACAGCAGTTGGCAGAGATGCTTAACGCTCCTTAGAACAACGCACCATCACTCAGTCAGCAGAGTAAACTGGTTCCCAGAAGAACTTCTGTACTAGTGCAAGCATTTGAGATACTCAGTACTTTTACCTACCACACCTGAATGGGGTGCTCAGGCATTTGGATTTTGACTGGCCTGTAGCAAAAAAAGAACAGACCGATGATTTTTAATAGGCCATTTTTTATTGAGAGTTAAGATCATGTCTCCCCATGGTGCACAGAACACACTATGAAAACAAAATACAGAAGATCGCTTTAGTAAATACACACTGGTTAAGCAATGCTACTTTTTGGCAAAGTGCTGTATTTTGTCGGTTTTCAGCTTGTGTTAAACTATTAAAAATAAGAGCCAGACATTCTTCCATATCAAAAGGACTGCTACAAATAGAGAAGTGGCTCTGGAGAGAAGCTGCCATATATGCATAGACTGATGTACAGTATTAATCCTAACTGAAATGTCCCTTTTGAATCTTCAAGTTTGCTGTGTAGAAGGCACAGTTTAAAATGCAAATCTGTCTATTGACCAATACATAAGAAAATACAGTTTCAGCAAGATTCATGAATATCAATCAGTATGAGACAGTGCAAGGCCTCACTTTTACAAGAAAACACACACACACTTTAATACAATTCAAAAACCATATAAAAAGCCACACAGCTCACTATTAAAACAGAAAACCAAAACAAATCTAATTGCCCAATAGCTCCAGGCACAAAACAGGGCTAGACCAACATAAATATGTAAAACAAATTAACAAAAAGCCATTGATGCAGTACTATCTCACACAATAATATGGTTTCCAATATTACAAATTGAGAAGCACAGCTTTGTGCAACAAAACAGTTTATATCCTGAAAGATATAGGTTTTCATCACCAGAAAGTCATCTAGTAATGTAGTATAAAAAGATCAGTATCTCCCAATTCTAGGAGCAGTCTAAAGTTGCATTTACTTGCCCACTGAGAAGAACGGACCAAGGCTCTCATTGTAACGCCTGGGAGCCTTATACTCTCACAACTCCACCTCCCCATTAAGAGTTAAAGGATCACTTACTCCTTCCAACACGGTGAGGTGGAGACTCCATCTTCCTTCATTTCACTTTAAGAAAATTAAAGCTGAAGGAAAGTAGTTACTTTATATAAAGAAAAACAAAGGAAAGCAAAGAATTTTCCTGAGCTAGAAAGTTGGCAGTGAGGAGAAGGAAGTTCAAGCTGGGCAAAGAGTTGGAGTGACAAAGGTAGATAATTCGAGGCAAGTAAGAGTATTCATGAACAGATGAGAGACTGGTGAAGCTACAGTTATTTGTAGATAAACCAGACTATTTGGACCACAAAAGAATTGTTGTACAGACATGGGCACATACTGCTCAGAAGAGCAGTAACAAAATCTGTTTTGGAAACTCATGATGTGACCAATTTTGTTTTCTTTCACTGTCCATGTGAATTCAACATGTCTTAAAAAGAGAAAAGACTAGTCTATCCAGGAAAGCACCTCTTGCTTTTATACATTTAACTATTTGTCAACATCCCTTTGCAACAATCCTAACTAATCCCAGTGAAGCAGCACATCTGCAGCAAAACAGAGGTTATAAGTGTTTCCTGTACACTAAGTACATGCCACAACAGTTCCACCTGCAGAATGTGCAACAGTACCACTACATCAAGGTTAATCCAAATTGCTGGGGTTTTGCTTCAGTGAAATTGAAGCATTTAGCTGAATTTAAAATACTTCATAGGTCTGGAATAATTCACATTATTGATCTTGCCTAATTTCAAGGACTCCTCACACGACTCCTTATACTAACTTCTGTATAAGGACTACTGGAAGACATGGTTGAATGTAATGTTAACACTTTAATGCCCTAGGCACTAAATGCAAGGAAAAAAACAGTAAGTCACATTAAGCACTGACAGAAAGGGGAGATAAACTGACTTATATTTCCCCCCTTCTTTCAGTGCAGATTTCTGCTTCCTCACCTCCATAGCCATTTAATCTGCTTCCCACATTGATCTATTGGTTCAGCATGCCACGCGGCTGCTGTGTAATACACACTTTGTTGACAGGTGAACTTTTAAGTGCCTGCCAACTTCCAAAACATCTCACACAGTGTTCTTAAGAAAACTACTTGTTAGTTTTGAATGGCTTTTCTTTCCTGTTGGCCCACAGAATTGTTATCCAGTCCTTCTGCCCCGACTGGGCTAGAATAACCACTGCCAATCTCTCTCAGTTGTTGGTTGTTTTTTTTTTTTAATACACCCTGTTATCACTGTGTTTAGTTCTGTAAGACTGTTTTTCAGCGTGCTCTTCTCCCTGCCACACACTGCCCTTCATTTCCAGTCACAATTAACTCAGACTTCATTTTTAGAGAGAAAATTAGGAGAACTTTTGATAAAACCTTCCTTCTAGCTACTTTTGAGCTACTCTCAATCTGTAAATATGAGACAATCCAACAGCAATTAGCAGCTCAGAAATAGCTATCCATCAGCCTGACTTCTTTAAAGAGCAGTCAGCTAATAATGAGGTTAAAAGAATGGTGGATCCACCATCATTTTCCTTTAACTAGATTACAAATTAAATGAAATAGGGTAGAGGAAATACATCTTTCAAGGACAGACAGAGAAAGAGTTAGAGAAATGGAGTAAGAACTTGAACTGTACCAAGTAAAACCCAGTTCAGCTCTCTGGGTTGTACATCTGCACTTAACCCATAGGTCCACTTTTCCTTCCACTCCACTGTGAGGTACTACATCTGTAACACCAGTGCCATATCATACTGCAACAATACTGGGGGGGGGACACTTAACCCTTTTCTGATACCCATATTAAGTACCCAACACACCTACAGACTCCACTAACACAAGTAGGTACTAGGCAATTTAGATTAGATGTCCTTCCTGTAACAGTTCAGCATAGCTATGTAGTATCCACTGGCAGCTATAGTATTTCCTTGTTAGAAGTAATCATATATGCTGAATACAGACAGATACACAAGCTGTCAAGTACTGGTCTTTAAAGCATATGGCTAACCTCAAATTTTCTAACTCCTCTTTGATTAATGCAAAAATGTAACTGATTTCCATCTCAGTTAAGTTTCTTGAAAATACCAACTAAGACCCCATCTATACATCATAGTTTATAAAACAGCACACAAACTATCATACTGATAGGCTTCCAAGACATTGAAATTTAACATCAACGTTTAGGAATTGCTGCATGATGTTCAGAGATTTATGCGTCATTTGAGAAAGTATGCAACACTAGTTATGATTGTGTTTGAGGGATTGACGATCAGCTTCAGATTGACCACGCTTACCTATGCATGAAAACAAGAGCAACCTAAAAACAATTAGACCATAGATTAAAACCATGAGAGCCATCAGTAATTGAACTGACGCTGGCAAGGCTGGTGAACGAACAGTCCATTGTGCTTGATTTGCCGAGAGTGGCAATCCCTGGTGAGGTTTTGGCGACGGAGACTGTTTCTATTGAGATAGTGTCTTTCATTATGTTCTTTTATCCAGTGGGTAGGACGAAAGCTCTTGTTTTTTTCCAGAAAAGTTGAACGAGTTGCAAGAGCTGCAACGTAGCAGTGAACACGCTGTCCCGTTTCATTTCGGGCCTCCAGTCTAGAAGCGTAACAAGTAGATATCAGTCATTACTGAGATGCATTGGAAAGACATGCAAACTATCAAGGGCAGGAGAACATGGACATCATCATCTAGCATTTCAAAAGGGCACCCTTAATCTACTGGACAGAAGTTTGGGCTGAAGCGAGGTCAAGCCTGTTCAGGAAAACCACACTGGTAACGCATAGTGCTGCTAACTCACTTTTAGTGTGAAGGCACCACAATAGCCTTTGGACTTTTGGTGTATTATGCTACTGGGCCCTTCCTTCCCCACCCCCCTAACCCCAAGATGCAATATAGACCAGAAATATAAGGCAGTGTGTGTCACACTGCTCCAGCTTTAGAAGACTTGGGGTTACCCACTAGGCAAAGTTTGGTTTAAAATCATCTTGAACATCAGTGGTTCAGCCTGAAAACAGAAGCACACTAACGAAAGTGTGTTGGGATTGCCAGCCACACAAGTAAATCCAAACAATATTCATGCAGAGGAACGGGAAAGATAGACCAGTTGTGACACACACAGGAAATAACTTAGGATTGTTCCTCAACCAGCCCTCTAGATTTCATGAGCAGATAGTCAGCAGTTTTGGCAAACCCTTACTCCATCATGCACTAGTGGAAAAACAAACCAGCAGCCTATGCAAGCAGGGACGGACATGTTGAAAAAGGACTTCCCTACTTGACAGAACAATCACTGATGTTTCCTGAAACTTCCGAAGTAAAGCTAAAAATAGCCTGATGGTTTTAAAAGCAAAGCAAATCCCAAGTCTGAGTGCCACAGCTGGTATGAGACCAGTGGCACCAGAGTTGCTTCCCTTTTCTCTCCCCACCCAAGGCCCAACAACTATCTGTCAACTCAGTGGTGCCCAGGAAAGACATTCGCAAGACCAGGAGCTTGCTCAAGCATGAGCAAGAGGTCTCTCGGGTCTTTTTTTCAGCACTAGCATGACTTCATTATAAAGTCTTTTCTGCAAGAGCTTAACTTGCATTTATTGTAAGATGTCTGTGCAGACATAAGTCTGGTCTGCTGTGCCCATGGTACACCCTTACAGCCTTGCTCTTTGGCGGGGGGCTGCAGGTGTCTGGCACAGAAATGAGCTCTTCTGCCTCCCCCCACTCCACACTGGAGTAAAATACTCCATCAGCAACGGAATACTCCCTCCCTTCTACTTTTTTTTTTTTAAAAATATCCAAATCCACTTGCTTTTGGCTCCTTGGGTAGCTTCAAATGACTGACTGAAGCCATGAATAGCCATGTTTTCCCCTGTTCATTCACTGGATATTGTCCAAAACCTAGCACTTGAAATACGAAGCAAGAAACAAGCTAATGACACAGCACAAATCAATTTGCAGTGCCTTGTAAACACTTTCTATGCAGATTACACCAGTTTAATGTACATGAAGGCGCCTGCAAAAACAGGGCTACTGTTTTCTATATGGGGCAATCCCTTAACATGTTCAACAGTGCTGGAGGTGGAACTCCAAATGAAGCCTTTCCAGAGAAAGATGTAAGGAGTTAGGAAGCCACACCACCTTGTGTTACTACAACCTGTATTTCCTAAGCAGGCCCTCGCTGTATGTAATTAACTAGCAAGGGGCATCAACTGCTAATACAAAGTGTTGTGGTTTGTTATGGAAAAATATGGCTAACCTGATGAACAGGGGGAAGTTTATACAGCATCCTCTTGCTTTGAATTTAAAAGGAGCAAATAGATTTCCTCCACAAAAGGAGAAAAACTGGTTTAAAATTGCTGGTTGATGATATTTAAACTTCCTCCCCCCCCCCCCCCCCCTTTATCCAATACCCTTCCAGCACTGGTTTGCAAACCAACTCTTCTATTTGCCATCTTAAAGTGGAACTGGGATAGCAGAGGTGGTTTGAATTAGCTAAAAGGTGGAATACTCCTCCAAAATGTAGCATTTCGGTATCTTAGTGGTTGCCTTTGGTAGCGTGACACTAGTGAGCCCCAGGCACTGACAGAACAGGGCTGATGAGTCGCCATCAATGTTGTCAAATTGTAATTTTAGAGGGGCTGTGTCTAAAGCCAGACTGCTGCTACACACATTTGCTGCTGCCCACCCAGCATCTATTTTGCTAGAAAGCACAAGTGTCCTGCTAGTTGCGCTATAGAGGCAGACTTCACAAGAAAGATTAAAGGCTTCAGACCCCGCCCCAATTAATATTTAAGTAATTTTTTCTGCACTTAGCATTTTGGCTTGTTAAAGCAGATGTAGTTAGGCTTGATCAAGTAACTTCATTTGGCACAAAGGTTAGTCCTAAAACCAGTATTGTTTTGGCAGACAAGGCTCTAGAGGAAGCAGTGTTGCTAGCAGCCTGATCAAACAAAAAGCACTGTCCCAAAACAGTAGTACTTACTGTGCCAGTGTGCCTTAAGCAGCTTTTCTTGGCCCTACAATGTTAAATGGCCAACCATTAAACCACTAGAGACTTCACAACAGCTTTTGCATTATCAGTGTAATTGATTTTCCCAGTTTCTGTAATCTACCTCAGCTTCAGACTTAAGTCTACTCCCAGTTCTGCCACCCAAAATAACTCTTGTACAAAAGCCTAGATCCTCTAATGAAGCAACAGCACAGAATTCAATGTGAAGAAACTTACTCGCACACCAGTTGAGGATCACCACGCCTTTAGCTTCCCAACACATTAAAGCAGTTTCTGCACAGCATAATATAATATAAGATTCTTCTCTACAAGAATTTATACCAGTATCCCTAGTTCACAAGCCACTGAGAAAAGTCAGAATCTTACTCTGCATGTTACTATCCAATATAATCAACATTCTAGATAAACTGATCTACTGTCTCTCACTGGAGTACGCCTCACAGCCTACAGCTCTCTTGCAGACTCCTTCAGATCCTCATTTTAAAGACGCTGTGTGCTCATAGCTTCCCCTGATTTAAGTTAAGCTAGACCCTTGATGCTTAGTATCAGAAACTGCCCTCCCCAAATATTCATACAAGTCCCCTGCTCTCCAGGATTAATTGGATCAGCACTATACTTCAGTATTACACAGTAGCACATCATCTCAAAGTCACCCATTCCTTTGGCCTAAGGAGGTAAGGAAGGTGATCAGAAAAGTTAATGGGTATCTACCTACAGCAACTCTACCACTACATGCATTTTTTTGCCCTGTGTAACAAAGCTTACTATGCTATGATTTTTTTTTCCCCTACTTGATTCTAACTGTAGGCACCAGATGGGAAGAAAAGTCAGTCTTTGTTATTAACCAGGATTAACAAAACACCCAATTATTTCCAAATCAATGAACAAATAAGCAAGTGTGGAGTCACGATGGCAAAAATACTCTATTTGTATACATTTATGTATACTATATTCATAGAGCTGTATATACTGGACAGTTACCACCAAAGCAGCAGTGCATGGCAAACACGCATCTGCAATAATTCCACATGGCCAGATCTTCAGCACTCAAAAAAAGTCAAACAGCACCACTTCTTACCTTGCTAAAAGTAGAAGCTTGCAGCACAATTTTTTACCTTGAGTGGAGTAAGTTTTGTGGAATATTTCAGTTTGCTTTTGTTCCACAAGCCACCTATGGAAAAATTTAATCCTGTCCTAATCTATCACCAGGTCTGAGGAACAACAAAAAAAAAAGAGGCCAAGCAGACTCCCCTGTCAGCATAGTGAAAGCAGTATGTTTCATCTCATGAGGTGACTGAAAGGGTACTGATTAACAGTTATGAAAATTACATATACCTATGGAGGGGGCAAAGTGCTTTCAAATCTGTGTTATCAGCTATACAGTTAACTGCCACTGGTTTCAACAGGACTGGAGCATATTCTGTGAGGGAACAATTAGGCTCCATAAATATTCATTGAGGTGTCCAAATAGCATACCCAACTGTTTCCTGACACGGTCATCTTGTGTAACCTTTTTCTAAGCAGGCGGGCAGCCCTGACCACCCTACCCACCTTGTGTAGTATTCATGCTTTATTTACTTGCTCTGAAATAAGCTGGAAAATTCAGTATTAAGTGTCTAAGCCGATCAAGTAGAAACCAGATATTTTCAGCAACAGAGCTCCCTGACAAGAGAAGTCAGACGTACCTGGGACTACCTGGGCTGTGAAACTCCTCATCCCCACATCCAGTCTCATTAAGGCTGTGACAGGTATTGTGGACAGCATACACAGACATGCTGGGATGCTCTATTAGGAGGTTCTCCATCGGACTGGTTTCCACTTTGATAGTGGTTAATCCACCTGCAGTAAAACATGGGGGAGGGGTGATAAACCAGCTCTCCTCCATGGGGCACGACTCAAACTGGATGAAGCAAGACTCGCTGGCCTCCGGCAAGTGTTCCAAGGGAGACGGTAAACAAGAGAAGACAGGCGAGCCATCCGCGGCCGATGCTTCAGCGATGTCCGCTTCCTCCGCAGAGCAATTAGTGCAAGTGTCTGCTGTAGGTGGCCAGGAAGTAGTGGAGAGGAACCCATGGATGTTGGTGATTGCAGGAGGTCAAAAACAACAAGGTTGCATGTAGCCAGAAATGAGATATAAAAAAAAGACAAAGAAACAGAAATAAACCCCTATGAGCACGTACACAATTATTTATTTTTATTTAACAAGGAGAGGGGGAAGGCCACACTAGACACGTAAAACAACTGCTATCAGTAAAGCAATACAATTGCGTAATAAGTCAAACATTTTATCTGTACAAGTGGTTCTGCTGAAGCCTGTGTCATGCTAATAAACCTGACATCATTTTCCTGATCAGTTTATATAACATGTTTTGGTACATTTGTTTGGAAGACACCCTATGCTCTAATCCACACTGGTTTTGCTTAGGTAAAGTTTCTGCCAAGCTACTGGCTTCTAAGAGCTGAGATTTGACAGACATCTTACCTATAAAGTCAACCAGAATCCACTCATCATCTTCTTTCTCACTGAACTCTGGCTCTTGGCTGGACAAGCTATTAATCTCTCCCATGAGCATGTTATTTAACCTCTGGAACATTACTAAGGCAGGAACAAGACTTTGGCTGGTAGATCTTTATATCCAAGGTTCAAGGCACAGCTCGCACTGTACTAGAAGAGTGGCATAGACTTGAGATTAAAGTGCATAGATGCTTTATCAGCTTAGGTACAGGACATGCAGAGGCATGACTGGTAAACAGTTTGTGTGAAACCTGTAAAAAAATGATGACAGGGGTGTTAATGACAAAGCAATAAGTAACATCCCTAGGGAACAAATTAAAAACCCTCTCGTTAGTGCGGCCTGAGGCACCAGCGAACATTTCTCCGTAAGAGGAGAGGCAGCTTCACTGGCATTCCCCATTCCCTCCCAGCTTGATACACACAGAAAAAGCTCAGGTCTCCAGGTCTCTCCTCAGAGCTGAGCTCCTTCCTCCAGATCCTCCTCCCTGTGCAAAGGTCTGTTCAGCTGTCTGTCCCCACCTCCTCTGATGCGAGGAGAGGACTTTTGCACTGGAGCCTTGTGCCTACGCTCACTGAGGTGCTCCCCCAGCTCCCCGCCTGTCTTCCTCCCAGTCAGAGAGATGCAAAGGGCAAGCACTACAGCCATCGCATCTCCTCCATTGCCACAGCCTCACACCTCTCCCAGAGACTCCTGCCAGGGCTCCCAGGGTGCCCAAGGCAGCGTGTCTTCCCTCTCCCACCACACACAGTTCAGGGCCACTGCCTACAAGTTCACACAGTGGGAAGGCACATCCCCTCTTCAGGCTCAAAGTGCACTGCATAGTTACCCGTGGGATCATTTTCACAGCGAGTGCCCAATTAGTCACATATGGTAAGTCTGAGCAACGAGGAAAAGTAACTCGTATACTTAATTACAACCAATGTTTATTTCTCAATACACCTCCCTAAATCTACATGTGATTGGTCACCATAAGCCTGAACACTACATTTTGTGGTTAAGATGAAAAATCCCGTTACTACTGGAAAACTGAATGTTCAAGCACCTCAGATCACGCTTACAGCCTTTGAATATTTATGTATGAGCCAATAAATAGAAGCCATTAAAGTAGGTGAATAAGTAAAGGATGTATCTGAAAAATATTCACCAATTTAAGTACAAGTTAATTTCACCATAGTAACATTTGAATTATCACAGCATGTCAGAATTATTGCAGATTAAATACCTGTTTAATAATTAAATAGGGAAGAAGATATGCATGTAAGAGGGTATGAGTGTCTGCATTCAGAAAGAGAAAGGGAGTAAGACACACTACACTAGAGAAACCCAGCCATTAAAAGAAGATACAACCCATAAAGAATATTATTTAAGGTCAGTATAACCCAGCTTTATCCTGTCACTCTCAGACCACAGCAAAGGGTCATTTTGGCCTCCTACGTCATCTTACCCCAGGACACCAGACCCCATCACCTACTTGTTCAGTGCAAGGACAAGCATCTGCTCCATACAATACCACTCGTATAGACATGTACACAACTACCTCCTTATTCAAACAGCACAAATGGATAGGATTAGAATTTAAAGTAGTCTTCAGAAGCTGGCTTTCAGGACCACGCTTGAAAACAAAACATCTAGGCTCTCTTTAAGAGAGCTACAACAATAATCAGAAGTCTAAAGAAAAATGGTAAAATTTGAGAACTGGACAGGCTTAACAGAGGTAAGGAAAAAATGGCAACAGTAGTCAATTATGTGAAGAAAGACGCAAACATTTATTCCCTTCTTCTACATTCACAGCAAGCAGAAGCGGGTTTTAACTGCAGTAAAGTTCAATTTTCAGTGGTTACTAGCAGGAAACGCTTTTAACCATTAAGGTTGCTAAGCCCTGGGTGGGTTACCTAAGGAAACACCAAATGCCCACAGTGTTCCTAAGCACCTTCTTGAGGAGGTTTGAGTGCTTCAGTTATAGACAGAGCTTGCCACAGATACGGAAACACATTCTACGCGAAAACTGGAAAACTACAAACTTCAAGCTATCTTCCACATCCACCCCTAACCCTCTTCTGGCAGAAGGCCTACGAACAGAAGAGTTCGTTTTTTCTTTAGGCTAACTAGCAAGCCATAGCGTAATTGCTGATCAGTGCTGGCTTCCCCCATACTCCCAGTGCCACACGCATGCGTTGCCTCTTTCCTAGATTTAAACTGGAAGTATCTTCAGGCAAGGGCTGTCTTTTTGTTCTGCGTGTAGAGTGAAGCAAGATGAGAGCTCACACTCCTATATGAAGGCTCTACAGGCAACACAGCATCATCAAATAATTAACCTCTATCAAGGAAAAAGGAGATTGCTGCTCCTGAGAACACAAACGAAACAAACTACAGCTTTTGCCCCATAAACGTCTTTCTGTAGATCAAAGGCAGGTTGTCCCATTTTCCCCTTCTCCCACCCCAAGGAAACCATCTGAATCATTCAGAAACTGGTTGATGTTTTGACATCCTCTTGGACAAGTGCCTTTAAAAATGCCACACTTGTGTGCTATTGTGCAAGGCAGATGGGGACCCAGACATAACACTGTTATCAAGGGCCATCACTAGAGGAGGCAAACGAGACAGAGGCTGAAAGAGTTACTCTAGTTCTGAGACAGGAACTCAGCTGCAACAAAAGGCAAGACTAGGAACAACTGGCTCAGCTACAGTAGGGATAAAAGGCTGTTACAGATAACACATCATATCATAGAATAGTTTGGGTTGGGAGGGACCTGGAAGATCATCGAGTTCCAACCCCCCTGCCATGGGCAGGGACACCTCCCACTAGACCAGGTTGCTCAAAGCCCCATCCAGCCTGGCCTTGAACACTTCCAGAGAAGGGTCCTCAACAACTTCTCTGGGAAACTTGTTTCAACATCTCACCACCCTCACAGTAAAAAGTTTCTTCCTAATATTTAGTCTAAATTTACCCTCTTTCAGTTTAAAACCATTACCCCTCATCCTATCACTACACTCCCTGATAGAGTCCTTCCCCAGCTCTCCTGTAGGCCCCCTTTAGGTACTGGAAGGCCGCTATAAGGTCTTCCCAGAGCCTTCTCTTCTCCAGGCTGAACAGCCCCAACTCTTTCAGCCTCTCCTCATAGGAGAGGTGCTCCAGCCTTCTGATCATCTTCGTGGTCCTCCTCTGGACATGCTCCAACAGGTCTATGTCCTTCTTATGTTGGGGGCCCCAGAGCTGGATGCAGTACTCCAGGTGAAGTCAACAATATTGTATTGCTACATAAAAAAAAACAACTTTTTTTTTCCTTTACATCCTAACAGATGAGATGGGGCACAGGCTGAGCAAAAAAAAAAAAAAAATCCGAAAAAAGACACCCCTCCCAAATGACTTCTACAGCTCTGGGAGAGTCGGCTGCTGATCCCCCATGTAGCCCCAGCTCGCAACCTTCTCGTTACCACCAGGAGGCTCCAAAAAGCCGCTTTCAGCCGAGCCGGCGGGTGACCCCGGCACAGCCCGCAGCAGCTGCGCACCTTCCCGGCTGCGCTGCGGCGCCCAGCCCAGCCCCGCCGCTGGGCGGAGAGGGGCGGGGGGGATGGGGGAGGAAAAAAGGAAAGGACACGGCTACCGGCTCCTCGACAACCGGCAAAACCCTCCCGAACCCGGTGTTTCCCGCGGAAAGAGAAGCCGGGATGGATGGAGGGAAGGAGAGATGAGAGATCCGCTGTTCGCCTTCCACCGGGCACTCAGACCACCGCTGCACCCACCCACCCCCCCGCCACCGGCACACAGCCTAAGCCCCGTCCCACCGCCAAGCTTAACACTCACCCGGTCCCCGCCGCCGCTGCTGCCACCGTTCCTCCCAGTTCCGCGGCCGCGCCGAACTCCGCGGCCCCGCGGAGCCCTTTGTTGTTATAGCCGCGGCGNCCCCCTCGCCCCGCCCCGCCCCCTCGGTTAAATTCGCTAAATAAAAGAAAAAGCGATGAATAAATACAGTGAACTTCTGCGAGATGAACGGCTCGAAGGAAAGGAATTTCCAGTCCCAGCCCAGGACCACGGGCGTGGCCACGCGGTGCACCCCAAAACCCATAATAAATAATAAACCAACTTATCGAATATCCGCGTCCTTCGGGAGATGCTGAGATAAATGGGTGATGTGTAGCCAAAGTGTTCTACGTGCGATGCGCCACAAAAATTTAGGATTCCTCGTGGGTTCGGTAGTGCTGAGTAACTTGATCAGTAACAAGCGATAATAACGTTCATTTCCTACTAAAATACGACGTGTGCAATGTGAGCGTGTTACAGTTGCTGGAGTCCAGATAAACTTCTCAATCTTTCACCCTCAGTGTTTAATAATATATTTTTTGTATGCTGTTTTTTTCTTTTTTTTTCTTTTTTTTTTCTTTTTTTTTTTTTTTTTTTTTTNTTTTTTCTTGTAAGGACAAAGCTTTTCTACGTGAAACAAAATGAAGTAAATTTGGGGAAAAAATACAAACCCCACCAAAAAGTGTCTTCCTGCAGCTGGGAATAGGCTGTGTAATTAGACTGACAAACTGCCTAGCAGTACGGTTTGCAATGTCTTTTGCAAAATCTTCCAAAGTCTGGTATTTGATGATATTTTCTTAGGCTGAACTAACCCTTCCTGAACTATGAGATCAATTTTATTTTTATAACATCGGCACGATCAAGGGGCGTAAACTGATTGTACCTTTGATTGAACTTTCACTTTATGAGTTGAAGCAGCTCAGGAAAAAACCTACAAAGTCTCTTCGATTTTCAGTGACGGGGCTCCGAGACTGAAGGGGGGAGGGGAGGTGGCAGAAGCAGCGCGTGTCTGTGAATTCAAGATAGGTGAGACAGAAAATTAAATTTACAGAATAAATGCCCCAAAGGACTTACCTGTATGGCAAAATTACATTGTGTTAGAACATATTAATTAAGGTGATACAAAGCACTTAGCATAGACAAGAGCTGTCATGTTTGGCAGCTGGGTTACCTTGGGTCAGCAACAACAAAAAATGATAAACATAGTAGTCTTTGTTTATATTGACTGTTATATTAAGCATTACGTGTTAATCAATTAACATAATGTATTTTTCCAGTGTAGGCAAGCCCTAGGAAGGCTTGGGTTGTAGTTGAGATACAGACTGGTAATGAAGTTAAAAGGCCGGTGTTTATATTTTTTTAAAGTCGCCTGAGAAGTAATTAAAGGCATAGAAGCTCTCCTTTTGCTGTGGCATTGCTCTCTATTTCTTTCCTCTTCATTTTACTTACCTTCTTTAATTCCCTGACATCACAAAATGGTGGAAACAGTGGACCTGCTTATTCTTTCCTCCAAATTGCATCGCTGTCGGTAGGAGAGGGGCAGATCTGAAAGCTACCCCTCTTCTCAACCTGGCAACCAGCACGCTTTTGTTCCAGATCTGACAAGTACTTAGGCATAGGAATGGTTACAAAGGAAATAAATTACGTATGCGGACTTAAATACCTGGTGACCAAGAGCCCGAGTGTTTCATCCCGCACTCACTGAGGTCAACAACAAATTTTCTGGTGATTGCAATGGAGCAGGCTGTGGCCTTAGACGCTTTATCCAAAGTCTTTCAAATCAATTAGCCTTTCTGTTGATTCTAATGGCTGTTAGATCAGGCCCTCAGACAGCAAAAGAAATACAGTCGCTTTGGTCTGGGGCTTGCCGGACGCAAAAGCTGACTCAGGGACTGGCCTCCCTTTGAGGAATTTGGCTCTTGTATTGGTATTACAGGAAAAAATATATCTGGCGAGATCTCTGGAGGAAGGGAACCGTTCACGTTTCCAATAATATGTGCCCTTGCATGACGCTGAATTATTGGTAAGAGTGAGCAGAGTGCGTTGTACTTTCTGTGTGCTCAGTGGCAGCTTAATGGCACAGCCACTGCTGTGCCTGCAAAAACGTCCCTGCGTGTCCAGAGTGCTCTGTGTGTCATAGGAATAGCAAACGACTGGGCAGCGGTCCCCTCTTATTTGAACTGTATTGATTTTTCAAGATTGTACGCATTAATGCAAGGCATGACCTACTGTCTGTCTGGGCTCCCCCTGCCATGAAATCCTACTGCGGTATTTAGCAGGCACAGCGTATGTCTAGCCACGGACTGCAGAAACACCGACCCTCCTACCAAAAGACCTGTGAGTGACGAGCGCATTGAGCTTAAAACAAAGCACTGCCACGCATCGTGCCTCTTGGAGAGGCCCTACTCTGCAACCATGCCCGTTTAAACGGTAGGTGACAACACAGATCTATCTCCGTATGAGAAACATCAAGTAGCAGGAGAGAGAACGACGCCAAACAGAGCTTGCACAGACTAAAAAAATAAACTCCTTCTAAATTTTGGAGAAGATATATGCTCCAGACAAAGAAGAATAAAAATTCTTTCCAAAAGATGCATAATAAACCACTTGATACCACTCTGAGTGACTCGCATGAACAAACCCATCGTTCCCACGCAGCACGAACCTGGCAGGTCTGCACGGGAACCTCCACGCCGCGCACCTTTGGTGAAACGCGTGTCATCGGTTTAAGGTCAGTGCAGCACAGCTACCAAGTCCAAAGTTTCACTTTAATGTTCAGTTAAAAACTGATGCCCCGAACCTAATTGTGATCAAGGCCAAGTCTAATGCCTTTTGCCCCACAGAAGACAGCTCCCACCTGGCTGTGGCAGAAAGTCCTCTGCTGTGTGGGAAGAGATTATGTGTGATTCTGCAAGATCACCGCTGTCAGATAGGTCTTGGTCTGTCCCGCCAAACGCAATATGCACAGAAAGAGCTGGGGTTTATAATTTAAAAAATATCTTAAGTTTATGATTAACCACAGTGAAATATGGGGGGTCTGTGTGTGTTTTTCTATGAAAAAGATACTAGGGGCTGTTCAAAGAGTCCAAGCTTTTCTGTCCAAGTTTAGGTACAAACACTTCAGACCCATTGTTTAAAGCACGAGCAGCCTGAACAGATCCAAGCTTTAAAAAGCACAGCCTGACATTTGTGTCCTTGCACAAATGTCAACCCCTTTTTTGACGTAGACTTCTAGACATAAACATCAATCTCAACGGGCACTTCCTTTTCTGCTCTTCTTCCTCTAACTTTAGTTAGTCCAGAGGTTTCTGCAACATTGGCTTAAACAGAGGAGATTGATTGTTCCTGCTGTAAGTCACAAGTTTCTAATGCTATTTTCCCAAACAGCAAGTTAAAATTTTGAGTAAGAGGAGGCCTTTCCAGACTTTTATGCAAAACAGGTGTTAGAGACCTGTTTCTGTATTTCTAGAGCATGAACTCAGCAAATTCAAGAATCCAATTTTGACATGACTCGGAGCCTCATGATTTGGCTGAGCGAGATCCAAGGAGGCAGAAATTACTGGATACGATCCTCCAAACCAGACTGAAAAAGTTGGGGGATTCAGTTTTCTGTGGAAGAACTATTGTCTTAAAACATTACATCTGTTGTCCTTTTCAGAAAAGAGTCCTTGGTTAGAAAAAAATCCCCTCTTTTTCCTTAGAAACTGTCAAAATGCAATTCCTGCTTTTCACATTGCTCGAGAGCAAAAATTCTGTCTTCAAATTGCCGTTGGCAGGAAGCCATTGTAAATCACAGCCAGATTAAAGAAATAACGGTAAGTTTTAGCCACACATTGAGCTCTTTTCCTCCATTCTGTCTAAATAAAAAACCTCTCAGAAGTCAGTATAGAAAAAACCTCTGTTTTTTTCTAGAGCACCTTCGGTGTCAGCATTTGACTGGTTCGCTCGGGCGGGAGTGCGTCGTGCGTCTCAGCAGGTGGTGCCGCACCGCAGTGCCAGCCAGCGGAGAGCCAGAGGCAGATGCGATGCCTCTGCGTGTGCCATTATGCGAATGATTTTTCTCCTGAGCCCCGGGGCATTCATCAAACATTTTCCATCGGGATTGTCTGTCTCCTTTCACATTTGTCTCTTGTACTAGAAAAAGTCCAGCGTGGCTTCACTGCTCTTGCCTGAACCTGCCCTCTCCTTCAAGCACTGGGTAATAAAAGACCCTATTGTCCCTCCTGGGCACAACCAGGAATCGTGCTGCCTCGCTGTTTTCCTCTTTGCCCTGTGATTAGAGAGGCTTTCCAGAAGCACATCTCCTGCCTAAGACAGTCGAGTAAAGTGCTCTTATCACCCAAAGGAGAAATGGCCCGTGAATTTTTTACTTTGGTGTTGAGCATGCATTTGTTACATTTATGAAATTCCTGCACGCTTCAGATATTTGATGGGTTATTACCATGGTTATTAAGACTTCTTTTTTTTTTTTTCTTTATTTCAGTAGTGATCTTAGGACGATGGGCATCCCACAGACAGCGTATAGGCAAGTGTGCTTCATCAGCGCTGGGGAAAGCTGCTGCAGTTTTATGGCAGGAAAAAGCTGTTATTAAGCACCTACTACAGGTTGAGTTTAGGAGGCATTTACCTTAGTGCCATAATTTATTTTCCTGTGCTACATTTACCTTCACAATGATTGCAGCAATGTTGAGTGAGAGGATGAGTAGGTTTCTCTGTCTGTAGCGTATCTGTGCTTTAAATCATATGGGAATGACAGACAGGGCGCGAGAGAGCTTCTTCCTTAAATTGTCAGCTGGAAGTGTGTTTTGTTGTGTGGCTAGC
This sequence comes from Anarhynchus alexandrinus, assembly GCA_008711295.1. NCBI lineage: Eukaryota > Metazoa > Chordata > Aves > Charadriiformes > Charadriidae > Anarhynchus > Anarhynchus alexandrinus. The sequence continues at coordinate 455,854 of VUYV01000460.1, forward strand.
CAGGCTTAAAACCCCTCCTTGAATTTTTCTGCACAACCGCAGAGTCAGCAGACACACACTGTTCACATCTCTGAGGCATTTTTAGTCTCACCAGCGATTCATTTGTTTCCTTTCGGCTCTCCCACTGATTCATATGCTTCCTAAAATAGTGAGTACTATCTTTGTTCTGTTGTGACGCGTTACAAAAGAATTAGCAACATCAGTTTAGCACCCAGTAACGTGAATCACATCATATACTTGAACGTGCTTGGATTTCAACTGGAAGACTCCATCCAATTGCAAATTACCATTATTTTTTGAAAGATCTCTTAGTCTTTGCAGGGTACAAAGCCACACACCATGATTCTGCACGGTTATTCTTTTCAGCCATGGATGTTTCTTGCAAATACTGAGCCCAACATTTCTCAGCATAGCTCAGACCGGCCCCAATAGATAAAAAACAAAAGGCCAAGTACTTCTGAGAGAAGACCAAATGATGCCTATTGCCATGGAGCCCAAGGTGATCACAGTGGATAAAAAAGACGAGACCTTTTCTGCTCCCAGGTCTCAGGCACTGTGTCAGTAACAAAGACAATATCTCACAACATCCTTCGCTCCCATGTTCAAACGTAATTTTAGCATGGCATATAAACAAATATATATGTGTGTCTCTGTGTATTTCATAGATTATTTATACAGCGTATTACAGTATATGTGTATGTAGTTTACACATGGAAGAATTGACTTGGGATCCCACGGACTTATTGACAGATTCCCTTTCTTGCTTAGGTCAGACAGGATGAATGCCAGCACCCTGTGCCAGCTGAGCTCTGCTGAATGAGTCGTTAGCGTGGGAGGTCTTGTTTGTCGGGCTAAGCATTTCATAGAAGCCAGGTGCAAGAGTCATTGTTGCATACTCAAACGCTGCAACTCCGAATCTGGTTATTACAGTCATCTGAAGAGGTCTTTTCAGATAGCATTTTAAAACTGGCTCTGCGCAACAACAACAAACTAATGAGGTCTCAGTCGCTGCAAGATTTGTGCTAATGAAGCCTCCAGGCAAGAGACAGATCCTGCCACATGCCCTTCCAGTCTGGAAAAGTCAGCGTTCACAGCAATGTACAGCTTCCCTGCACAGCAGTGTAACTCCCCAGATGACAGCAATGATTTTAGTAAAACTCGCCAGCAAGATCGGCTTGTCCAGCCATCGCAGCGAGAGACCTGCAGTTCCAGATTTCACTGTTAACCTGTTGCGTGGCTTTGGGCAGACTACGTAACTGCCTAAGTTCCTCAGAGGTAGGATGTGGTCAGGTAGTCAGGCACTCCACTGGGATGATGCAAGAGAGCTGTTTGCACTTAACCCTTTTTACTATAGGCTGTCTAAGAACTTTTCAAATATCTGTAAGCTGTTGGAAAGGTTCTTGGACAACATGAAGGAGACCTGCTCCCTGGGGTATTCTTCCAGGTGATGGTTCAGCTGGCGCGAGGTCCAAAACCTAGATAAAGTAAGTTAGTATGCTTCAATTCTTAAACATATACACCAAAACAGCACTTCTTGGCTATGAGTGACAGTGTGACAGAATGTGACAACTCAACGGTGATGCCCTCAGTCTCCAAGCACCTGGTATCCCCCCAGGGCTCAACCCCAACACTTGATGTGCTAAGAGCCATTTGTCTCACCTATGCCAGTGGTTCAAAACATGCTACCTGATGTATTTTGAAGATACACCTTTCATCCTGCTGTGGTGAAAGTGCTCAAGTATTAGAAATGTTTTTTTTTTATAAAAAAGTTCCTGGCAGAAGCAGGATCTTAGAGTGTCTTCCAGGGTTTCTGGAAAAACATCATGACTGGTTGTGACAGAGTAAGGAATGTGTTGTGAGAAAACAGGCAGTTCAAGAGAGGAGCTAAATAAAAGGCGCTGAAGTTGAAAGAACTTTTTCTCTGTGCCTGAATTTTAGACATATTATCACTCAAATGTCAGAGCTTGAATAATTAAGGTGGTGTAATGAGATGTAATTGCCAGAGCTGCAAGGACAGTAAACATAACTGCGCTATTATCAGGACAAGCTGAGCTTCCAATGGTGCAACAGGTCAAACAGCTATAATCATACCACCCTACCTGGAATAGGGTCAGTGAAGGGGCCACGTGAAGGCTGAACATGAACATACTGTACCTGGGCTCTGGAACTATAATTAGAACAAAGCTGAAGGTTTATAGATCCCAGGCACAAAACAGCGTGATAAAGCTTAAGAAAATGTGAAAGTAAGTTGGAAGAAATATAAGTTTACTATTCAACAGAACAATGTCACATTAATTAACTACATAGCTGGGATTGTTAGTGGAAAAAAAAGAATAAGTCAAGAATAATCCACTGTAAAAACACAGACTGAGGAGCAAATGAATAGGGAGCAGCCCTGCAGAAATATCCTGGAGGTTGCATACTCTTTCAAAAAAAGCAAACTGCACACCGAGAGGTACAAATATAAATAGAGGCTATAAAATACGTGAAATCATTCTTCCATTTCTCTCAGTATTGGCAAAGCTCAGCTGGAGCTCAGCGAGCCTGGCTTGGGGCACCATGCTTGGGAGAGATATAACGCTCACCAGGCTACAGAGGAGAGCAATGTGTATGATCAGAGCTCTAGAAAAACACAACTTACATGGGAAGATTGGAGAAATAGGGGGTGCTGGTTCTAGCGAAGAGAAACCTGACAGAAATATGAGAGCAGCCTTCAAAAATAAAGATATTGCAGATTAATAAGACATTCCATTGCAGCAGAAATAGACTTTGGTTAGACATTAGGAAAAACTTTCTAAAAATAAGGCTAGTGATGCATTAAGCTAGATTGCCTGGGGATTGTAAATCTTTATTAAAAAGAGATGAGATAAAACTTAGTCAGGAATGACAGAGATAAAATTAATCCATCTATAGAGAGTGGGATGGTATAGATGACTTCTTGAGATCCCTTTTCATCTGTATTTTCCATGTTCATCCAAAAGATAAGTGTTTGAGTTTTTTCAGACTTGCTTGTTTATTCATGCTATTCATTTGCCTCTTCATCTTGGAAATGGAAATCCCATTATTCAGTCCCAGTCAGCACTGACTTCAGGTTTTTCTTGTACTCTGTAGCAACACAATGTGACTGTTCAAGTTGCAAAGACATCAAGACAAAGTTTAAAATGGTGTTAGTTAAAATAATAACTTTGAAGTAACAATCATACCAGTGAAAATACTTATCATTGGCTTCAAATCAAAAGATTTAATGAAAACAAGTCACAAGTTGTGACTCTCAGGTAATACACGTGATCCCTTTGACACTTCAAAGAGACGATGCTGTTTGGATGAAATGTGCAAGTTTACTGGGACAGGCAAGACAGAGTCAGGAATAAACTCACTTAGATCCACTCAGCAAAGCAGCTTGTTCCCACTCCGGCGTGCTGCAGGTGAAGCAGGAGACCTGTTACCATTTCACCACGCTGCTGGCACCCATTGACACTTGTGTACTTATCCACATCCACTGCCAACAACATGGAGCGACTTGGAGTTCCTCTAACACAAAGGAGGTGGCAGGTGGGTTTAAAGTCTGCCCACAGTGCTCTCACTGGACAACTGGGCCCTTCGGTAAGATAAACCTGAGACAAGCTGAGCAATTTAGGCTGCCTCCTGCTTCCATGGATGCCTTTGGTGTTTTTCTTCTCCCAGTGTTCCTATGGCAGCAGAATCAAAGCCCTGAACAGCTAACCCAATTGCCTATATCCTGGGAGATTTGGGCAACATTTGATTGTGTTTCTGTCTCCACGTAATTTTGGTTATTACTGGGAGGATTTTAGCTTGCCTTCAAATTATTTCAACTCCATTACAGTGATCCTTGTTGCAACATGCAAAGGCACTTGGCTCCTGAGCAAGTGCCTTATAAAAAGGATAAAGTGCTTCTACCTATTATGATTAATATTATTCTGCTAAATATGGAGGGCGCTTTGGCTGCCCTCCCCCCAGGTTGCTACAGCAACACACATCTATAAGGAGTCATTCTTCTAATTGTGTCAATTAGGCTTATATAAGAGTATTGCAGAGATCCAAACGCTGTGGAAAGCATGGTCTGAGGTCTGGCTGAAGATGAACCTCATGCTCCAAACGCTAACAAAATTATTTTAAACTTCCTTCTGGTGTAATTGCGTTAGTCACGGTGGGCAGGACGCAGCGCAGTGGCTCGCTGGGCTGGGCAGGTTTGCTTCCTTCTTCCATGGAAAGGAGGACAACAGGCAGCTTCTGAAACGCATCTCTGGAATAGAGGAAAGAAAAAGTGAGCTTGCATTTTGTTTGCGATACATTATTTTACAATCAAGACAAAATAAATTAGAATGCAAACCCAGCATGTAATTATGCCAGATTAACCATTAATACTTTGCAGCTAAATGGTGCCAGATTAATGACTAATGCTTTACAGCTATACAGTGCTTTTCAAATACAGCCAATCTGTGAAATACATACAGACATACAAGTCAACAACAGTGAAAGTGCAGCAAACTTCTGATTGACGCCTTTGACTGGAGCAATCTGAAAGCTGCAGGGCCATATGGACACTTTCCAGACAGCAGCAGTGTCTTTCTCATGCGAGCAAACTATGCCTCTTTCCACACAATAAAATTAAATGAAGAAGTGTGTACTAACTAGCTGCTTATTTTATTAGCTCTATTCTCCCAGGGTGTTTTTGCAACCCAGATCATTATGTGTGAATAACAAACACTTTCTGAAAACTTGGTCTACTGGAGAGGGTTGTCATTAAAATATTAGCAGAAGGCACTCACTTGCTGTTACATGACATTACACCACCACACTTCATGTTTCGCCGATGCTGTGACTCATCATAGGAGTCTGCTAGACACCGGCTATTGAAATGCCATCCAATTGCAATAATTGCTGGCTGAAACCTCCTGAAACAAAGAACACGGTATCTTTAAAGTGAGACAGTTACTTCTAATTACAGCCTATGATGGTCATATAATAATATAACTGTCCAAACATAACAGTATGATTGTTCAAATATGTAACTCCATTCATCCAAAAGAAATTTAAAAGTTTCAAAAATCAACATGCTAACTCTTCCCAGATTCTCATCCTGTGTTGCAATGGAATTACAGATCCGGCTGGAATATTACTTACTGTGTATAACATGGAGTGCCCATCTTTTCACACTACGTTTTCAATTTATAGGAAAGTGTAAAAACGGCACTTTGAATAAAAGTTTCTCCTCGCTTCATTTTTAATGCAGCTACTGGGGGGCCACAAAGTAACTCACAGTTGTGTGTGAGTAATTCACAGCTGTGTATGTGTATGAGATTGATCTTGAAATGTTTTTATGTTAAAAGATGATAATGGCCTATATAGGATAAAAGGTGAGAAAAGGACTCCCTACACTCACAGATGCCAAATCCCAATGCCAGCCACATTTAATAACTTGCTAACTCTAGGCTAAAATAAGAATCACCATACTTGGAGTAACTTATTCTATCTTTGCATCAGGCTGCCTAGAGCTGAAGTCTTTGATTAGGAATAAGACCATGGAGCTGAATGCTCAGTATGTGAAATCGCAACACTGAAATGCACTGGCTACCCTTTGTCCAAGAGGGGGTGGGGAGGAGGCAACATGGGGGAAGGAGGCAACCAGAGAAGTTCCCCAGCTTAGCATTTCCACTGCAAGCGTTGACCTGCATTGACCTGCCTCCCAGAACTGAAGCTTTGCCATACTGATGCAGAAAGGATTACTTCCCCATGGTTTTTAGTCGTCAATCTTCCAACCTAAAGCTCCTTTCTCCTTAAGGTTCTCAATAATTCTTCTGTTTCAGCAACCAGAGAATCACCATAAATCACCTTTCTACATCAGCACTTTTTCCCCCTCTGTGCTCTCTAAGGGTGTTTTGTCATCGATCTCGTCTGCCCTGCAACTCTTTTCACTATTTTAGCTGCATTTAATTAGCACGACCATTTATAATGCTCAGAACTGAACTCTGGACTGTTTGTGGATTTGAAAACGGTTGGTTTTTAAAAGGTGTTTTAGAAATGCTTTGAGATCCCACATCACCAGAAAAATGTGGGGAAGTGAAAAGCAGGGCAGTAGCTAGGCATCTCATTTTTCCAGCAACTGCTGTGCTTTGCTCGTTATTATGGTTGGCTGATAAGGGGCACTTTTGGGGGAGAATGTTTCTACCTACCACTGCAGATGTCAGTATTACAAATCCGACGTATGTTTGTGCCCTGAAGTCTTCTGACAAGAGCCTCCCGGTTCCTGCCCAAGTGTGTCCCCTCTCCTCGGCCTCCTGGGTCTGGCAAATTGTTTTGGCCAAGCAGACCTGGGAGAGATTCTCTTTGAGGAGTAGCAACACCATCTGTAAACCAGCAAGGATGCTGACTGCTGAACAACGTGAAGTTTCCCTATCTGTGATGGCTCTGCTTTGCAGCTTCCTCACATGCTCAGGGCCAGGGGACGGAAAGAAAAAAACCCCCAAACCTTGAAAAGAAATTTGTCATTATTCCGCGGCTACGTGGATATTTTACTATCTGTCCACTTTCCTGAAGCACTTCAGAAGTTACTGCAGTTACTTTGGTTCCACAACGAAAATGTCAGCTTCCTTCTTTTCTCTGCAGGCTTCTTCAGTACTTTCAATTTCTGCCACATTGTATGTACTCAGCCCAAGGGTACTCAAGCGCTTTCTGTTGATCCAGTGAGGACTGGTACTATTATTTACATTTTTCACAATCACAGAATGATGGAATCAGTGGATTCTGTTCACAGGCTGGAAGGTTCCTCTGGAGATCATCTAGTCCATGACCCCTGCTCAAAGAAGAGTCAGCTAGGGCTATTCCCTACCCCATGCTTGGGTTCCCTTTTGTCATGTAAGGGGAAAAGATGCAAACACAAACGCTCATATGGACGGCTGAAAGAGCAGGATCCCGATATGAGATGGAGCAGACACCAGTGTGACAGGGTGGAAGCTCTCTGTGTGACCTCTGAGGAACCGGGCTGAGTTTCATAAGGGGACGTGGTTGCCTAAAGCATTGAGTAGGCAGAAAGCAGTTTGACTGGACATTCAGGCCCTGCTTGCTGATCTGAGGAGTTGTAAGTGACCAAGATTTTGTCAGGAAAAATTCTTAGGCACCCAAGATCCTGTTTCCATGCATGGCTGTAGGTGCCATTACCTTGGTAGAGTCAGTCGTCGTAGCATCTCCTGCACATCAGCATCCCTTACTCACCTCAAGGACCGACCCCAGGAAAGCCGGTATCCTCTCAACAATCATTTTAAAATGATCATAAATAGAACAAGTGCTGCTCTGTTTCAGGAGCCTACGCGGGTGTCTCTGCAGTGTATTCTGCAGTCCTGTCCCTACAATTGTTCCCTATGGTCTGCACTGTATAAAATCATCAGATCATTTAAGGATATTTCAGTTGGGTTGGCAGCCTTGCACCCTTGCACAATGTGTTTCAAAAAGAAGCTTTTTTTTTTTTTTTTTTTTTTCCCCCCCAAAAGAAGCTTGCAGAGTTTGGGGCACTCTCCTGCTAAGCAGCTGACTGCACGGCCTCCTCTCACTGGGGCTGCCTGGGTCCTGCCATGAGGGGCTGGGATGGAGGAAGGAGAGAGAGGAGGTTGGTTTCATACCATGAGCAGGGAAGGAGGCTGGCACCGGGAGGCAGAGAGCAAAAGTCAAGCTGGAATGAATCCATGCCTGCATCCTTGCAGCTCTGTAACTTGTGGACACATTGCTGCCAGCCACTGGTTACAGGTGAGCTTCCCAAAGCATTGTCTCATCCCCAGCGACTGGCACACCGCCTGGCCTGCAGCACCCCAGCAGCACCCATTCTGCATGGAAAGTTTTCTCTGAGCCCTTTTACAAGCTGTTACAAGGGCCTTGGAGGCACCAAGGGTGCCTGGGATGTTGTAGCACTGCCAGCAGATCTGTAATGTTTTGCTCAGCTGCCTGGCAGCACACTCAACCCTGAAAGAGTTTGGAGCCTGGTTAAAGTTCCTGGACAGGTCAGGGGTCAGGCTGGATTGACCATAATGAAGAGGGATCCCCTCGGGCCACCGTTTTTTTTAAACAGCAGAAGACAGCAGAAGTTCCCAGCTTGTGGCTGGTGGAATGTATCCAAGTGCCGAAAGACGCTGTCATCATGGGCTCTGCCAGGGCAACGAGTTTATGAATTATCCTTGTTGACTGACAAGGCTTGGGCAGATGAGGGTGCGGTAGCCTTCCTGGTTCTTGCAGATATAGACCCCATGTGGCAGGCAGCAAAAAGAATGTGGGTCCTACTTCTGTCTCTTGTTTTGGTGAAATGGCTTTGGGCAAACTCCCCTGATCCAAGGTCTAGGACAGGGCACTCGCGATGCCAAGTTCTACCCTTTACCTCGCTCTTACACACAAAAGCAGCAAGCACCAGCATGCCTGCACAAGGGAGCGCAAAGCAGAAGGCAAATGGCAGAACAGGGAGTGGTCCGTACCCAGCCAGAGCGAGTGCTGCTGGTCTCATCCCCTCCGTCTTAAGTAGCAAAGGTGGACACAGGCCTGTGGATGTTTCCACGGTGTGACGGGTCTCATACCACACTGTGTTCCTGCTAATATGCAATAATGATGTGTCCTGTGCACGCAAAAGGCCTTGAGATGTGAACACTAAAGATGCAAGTAGGTTAAAAGGACTTGGCGCAGGGACTATGATATGTCAGCCACTCTCAGATGTGACCATCGCAGACAGTACATGTGTTGCCACAGGAACTCAGTGACAGGACTTCAGAAGCCAAGCTGCCAGCCTTGTTCTTTAGTTACTAAACAGTGGTCCCTCTTGCAAGTTCCTAAAAAAAGAAAACATAGGAAAATGTACAGATCTCAGTAGAACATGATAAGGTTCTGGAACAAGTTGTTCTCTCCTACTGTTGCCTCTTTGCCAAAACGAGTGAGGGCTCTCTCACCTTGCTATATCCACTGTAATTTCTTTCCAGACTTGTCAGGGACATGTCCTAATGATGCAGTTTCCCATTATTCACCTTTCCTCCTTCTGAGTGCTAGTCTGGTTTGCAGGGGTCCAAGCAAAAATATATAAACAAGAGCAGTGTTCACAACAAACACACCTGCCTCCAACACAGCAGACACAACATTTAGTTCTATTTTGGCTCTGGTAAAAGAACATTCATTTGGTGGATTCCATTGAAATCCGTGTTATATTTGCAGTTGACTTTACCTGCATGCGAAAGCCGAGTTTGCACACCCCCAGCTTCCTCTCGCTCATCTCCCTCCCAACAACTGCACAAGTATTTCAAACAAGAAAAGGCTGGAAACTTGTTGAAAGAACACAAAGACCTTGTCCTTGCTAGCCAGAGAAACAGCGCTGGTACCTGTCTGTCAAGAACTCGTGGCTTTTCCGTTTGCATGTTTCTTGCTAACACTGTTTATCCAGGTAGCACAGATGGGGCGTATCATTTGGCAAGCTTACCCCTAAGCTTTTTACAACAAAGATGATAACAGGTGCAAGATAAGGGATACGTACAAAAACAAGAGTTCATTACAAATACATTTGCATCCAAAGCAGCAGCAGAAGGACTTGGCTTTACTTTATCTTAAAAGCATACACTTTGTGAATTCCATTCAAATACTCACTGTATTTGCATCTGATATTGTATGCGTGTCACCCCAGGCAACAACACAGAACCAAACTGTGTTTGCGTGGGCCTGTGCTTCTGTGCAAGGGCAGCCAGATAAGTCATCTCTTCTCATGACAGTATGGAGGTTTCAGGATGGCTCTTGAAAAACTAGAGACAAAATTCTGAAGAGAGTGCACTGTCCCCAGAGAGCAGGATTTTCAAAGGAACTTGTTAGATTAATAGCGAAGGCTTCTTAATTCTGAAGGTCTTATTTTGATGTCAAAGTGGAAGCTGGGCAGTTACGATGTGCTATTTTACTCCGCTGGCTAAAAAGATCTGAGACTAACCTAACAAAAGATAGGTATCAAAAGGTATCACGCAATAAAAGTTGCATGACCTGAACACCCACTGCCTTACTCATAAATCTGCAGTCTGAATCAGGAGTCATTGAAAGTTGGTAATATCTGGTCTTTACTTGACGGTGTATGTAAAGTGCCTTGACAGATTCATCCATTTCATGGAGTAAAACTGAATCTCAGGTAAAACCATGGGAGGCTTGAGAATATCAGGTGAGCAGCAATTCCTATTGAGTGCAGTGGAGTATGCCCATGGTTGGCAAGGTGTTGGTGGATAAGGAAAAAGAGCCATTTCCTTTCATTTTGAAGGACAGTCACTCCAGCTCAGTCTTGCAGCATACAGCCATGGCAGCATGCAGTGGTCCTCATCCTCCATAAATCACTGAGACCTTTGCTTCCCACTGCTGTTAGCATAGCACCTTTTACAACCTTTATTTGTGCTTGAAACTGGGGAGTGAAAGAGCACAAGGGTAACAAGAAATAAATGAAAGTTTACCAGCACATTTATCTTACAGACAAAACTGAAAAAATAAACCCCAACAAATGCAGCAGCAACAAAGATGAAACTCCTTCACTGCAACATCCTTTTGGAACTTTCCATGTACTTTGTAATTAAAGACTTAAATGTACAAACCACGGAAAAAGGATAAACTGTATTTTAAAGTGGCCCAGTGCTTGTTACCACATGCATTAATGTATTATTCTGTGGCCAGGAGTGGAATGACTGCAGTTATACATGTTTTCTTAGTGTACTCCTTTAAACAAAGATTTTTTGGTTGAATATTTTTAGTAGTACAGGTAAAAATAACTGCTTATGCCTGTTCACTGTGGCATGGAACTGGACGGGAAACACTATTGTTACTACATACAGATTTTTCCTTAATTCTGATACTGGAATGAATCCAGCATTATTCAGAAGAGGAAAATGAGAGAGAGGGAGAATATATCTTTGCCCATGTGAGTGTAGAGACCAGACCTGTCAGATCACTGTTCATATTTATGCTCTCACTACAGGTGAGGGATCCTGGTGCCAGTCTCCCATATCCCAGAGAACACCTCAGCCTCCGGCCATTGGATATTCTGAGGTAGGTCTCTCTCTCCCCGCTTCTCCTCTGCATCAAGACTTTTTTTGGTACAAGCACGTGAATATATGTAGACCTCCAAAACTTCAGCCTCTGTTTGGCCACCATGGGACAACTGAGGGTCTCTTTTTCTCATTTATATGTTGACAAATAATATCTGGATGTTCTTTTACAAAGGGTCAGCTATAACTGATCGGTATTTCGTTACACAAAACTTGGTTTCTTTTTTTTTTTTTTTTTCAAAAATTCCAGGGTAGAGCAATAACTGAATTACCTCTACCTAAACCAGCCATTGCTGCCACTAGCATTGCTGTCCAAGGATTTCAGAGTTTTATCTGAGGAGTCAGCTGAACAAAATACTTCAGTAAGAAGTACACATCAGAGAGACAGGCAATCATCTTTCAGCTTCTGAGAGAAATACTGAAAAGGGTGATGAAATGTACTTCTTAACACAATGAGATCATTAAAAAAAGTTTGTAGATGCCCCTTACTAAGCATAAATTTTCATATAGAGTGGTAAAAACCCACTAGAACATTAAGCCAAATCATTACTACCCTGCGTTGGCAACACAAAAGGCAAACTTACTAGAATCAATACAGACTTGAAGAAGCTTTTCAATAACTGTACATGATAGGTGAAATATTTGTTTAAGGAAAAAAATAGTAATTTAATGAGAACAGTAAAGGTACAGAACAATAAGAAACCAATGTCAGCACACTGAGAAAGAGGTCAGAATTATTGGTTTTTATACGACACCTGGTTTATTCTTTTCTTACTAAGGGTTTAAATCAGTTTAGCACCATTTTGGTTCATTCAGAGATTAACAGAAGTTAATATTTTATAAGATTTATTTATAATACCCTTGAGGTTTAGAGTATGTTTATGTAACCCTTCTGCCAGGAATTGGCAGCAGCTGAAAGAGCTGGATTCATTTATCTAGGGGTTCTCTCTGAAAACTTAAACAACAGCAGTTTCAGCCTCCACCCAAAGCTAAATGACCTCCTTTGGGTGCCCTGACAAACAATAAATCCTGCTCAAGGCATAACAAGGGTTTAAAACAAGGTCCAGAGTTTCAAGACAAAGAGAAATTTAGAGGCAAGGGAAAGGGAAGAAGAAAGGCTTGGGTTAAACCCACAAGAGCCACTAATCAATAAAATAAATAATGCTTAAGTGAGATCCCTAACCTCCCTCTCCTCCTCATCTCTGTGGCACAAAATAAAGGCTTGCTCTCATTTCCAAACAGATGCCTTGTCACTTGAATGTCGCTGCTCACTCAAAACTCCCCCCTATTTACTGCGTGGCTTCACTTTACAGCTAAGCTAATGAACATCTCTATTACTGTCCACAAACCAGGAGATCCTACCCTTTCTGCAGCCCTGTGCTGGTGCTGATGCTCAGCTCACCATCCAGTGAACTGACTCAATGGCACCAACCTGGCAGAAAATGAACTTGGGAAGACCAAAAGCGAGCAGTGGATGTTTCTGCCGGTTTAACTCCCTGAAACAACTCACTGTACTATAAAACGAAGGTTAAAGCTGGCACCAGGGAAGAGGATGGCAAGGCCGAGGATAGAAAGAAAAGCCAGGCTGCTGTTGCTTCTAGTAAAAACTAGGTTGGGCTAGTTACTAATAGGTTGGGCTGGCATAGTTTTAAGATTAAACAGCTCTTAAGCATGGTGGCACTTCTGTATGAATTTGCTGGCCTACCCCCACATAGGCCAAACTTTGAGGGAGCACGGCGACTGTCCATGACTACAAGACGAACGGGAACATTTGGTCTGTAAATAGACCCCAGCCACCCCTGCGGTGTGGAGGCCCTCTCCCAGCCAAGAGGAGGAAATAGGGCCTCTGTTGCAAAACTGAAACAAAACGTTTCACTGCAGACTGCGCCCTGGGGCCAGCTCTGCTGCCCAGGCACAACTGCCCTGCTCCGCTCCCTCATCCAGCACGCCGGCCCCGAGGCTTTTCCCCAGTCCCACAGCTGCTTCTGCAAGTCTTCCTATGCCACACTGCCCATAGCGAGGGCATTTTTACAATCCAGCTTCCTCAGTTTTGGGGGTGGGGTGGGGGGCTAACCGGTTTAAACCCCCAAGTGCCCGGTTTCCCAGGGGGCGGAGGAATTCACCTCAAACCGCCGCCGGCAGCGCCCGCCTCGGCAGCCGGGGGGAAACTGAGGCAAAGGCGGCGCGACGGGCGCCATTTGCAGGACAACAAAAGGCCGTACGGCTGCCACAAAACAGCGCGTTCTCGGCTGCCATCTACCGGTGCTTTCTCCGTTAAACGCTCACACCGGAGGGGGCCCGGGTGACTGACGGAGAGGGGCGGAGCGGTGGGCAGCATGGCGGCAGCCGCCATGGCGCGGGGCGGGCTGCGGCAAGGGCCCTGCCACCGCAGGCTGAGGGCAGCGGGCGTCCGCGGCGGTCTCCCGTGGCCGGGGCTTGGCGGCGGGAGGGCGGCGGCGGGCTGGAGCCGCCCGGCGCCGGGAGCAGAGCTGCAGTACTGCGCCGAGCTGGTGCGGTGAGTGCCCGGGGAGGGGAGGGGAGGGGGGAGGCCTGCCAACGCGTGGGGTTTGTTCTCCTCAGGGTTCGGCGAGTCTGTCAGTGGAAGGCTTGCGAGCGCTTCCCTCCTGACGGAAAGGCTGTGCTGAGTTTCCCGGAAAAGGTGACCGGGGTTTCCTCCAGGCCGCCCTCGGCCTCGCCTGGGCACGCCGGGCCGCCACAGTAACCCCTGCGGCCCTGAAGCGAGCGGCGCCGGTGGATGGGGTTGCGCCGGGGCCTGGCCTTTTTGGGGGGAGCAACGGAAACGAGAGAAATAAACTACGTGGATGATTTAACCTGTAAACGGCAGTTTCCGTCCCCCGCTTCCTTCACATCTGCTTTTCTTCTGGAAGATTTAACATTTCCATTTCGTTGTCTCAGCCTTTCGGAGAGAAAGGTCACCGAAGTGGGTGTGTGGTGGTTTCAGATCTTCTTGGTGCTGGGAAATAGCCAAGCTTCCCAAGTACTCCTTGGGAAAATGAGCAAAAGCAGAGGAAATCCAACAGCTGGACAGACAGCTCAAGTACCTTCTCTTACAGGAGAGGGAGGAAGTCTATTTCACAAAAGTATCCAGTTTTGGTCAAATCCAAAATGCTCCAAGAGAAGCACGAGCGCAGCTCAGACACTTCCAGGCCAGCCAACGTTTCTTGCTTGGCTTCTGGGCTGTAAACAAGGTGCTGCTTTCTGGTCCACAAGGGTTCAGAGATACAAAGTAAAAAATTAAACAAGTCTCGTTGTACAAAAAGACTTGAATACTTTCTCTTTGGATACAGTTGTCCTAGATGGTTGACAAAAGCAGGGAGAAGGCTTCCAAGCGTGTATAGAAAGAGTGAAACAGGATCATCTTCTCCAAGCTGATGCGTGTAAAAGATACAAAGGTGTGTGTGGTCAGCAGTAATGTTTGAAGTAGGAAAGCTAATAGGAAGAAATGTGACAATCTTAAATTTTCTGTGCAGCACCAAGCAACAGACCTTTACAGATGCATCAGAATACATAGCCAGGTTGTATTTTCCTTGATAAAACTTCAGATTACAGCTTTGTTTTCCTGGTTACTCTAGCCAGGATTTGTTCACTTGTTACTCAGGAGATCAGAGGCTGCGTATACAGGTGTAATATATAGGGAAAATGTTTTCAGTAACAAACAACTGTGAACAGAATTGTTAGGTTCCAAGGCACAGAAGCTGAGATGGTTGAATTTAAATTTTTCTTTGGTTATTTTTGTTAAGCCATAAAAAGGACTACTTATAAAAATACACAAGCGTTCAGAATAATAAAATGAAAGGTGGTTCTGCTTTTGGCGTCATTTAATTGAAGCTGCTGTTCGCAGTAGCTCTCATATTGCATGGAAATCATAAGTTAAAAAAAACAAGAGGAAGGAGTTGCTATTTAAACAGAAATAAAACACTTGAGGCTCTGCAAGCATCAGCAGCTCCCCGGTCCTGAATTTGAGTCTCTGACACATTAGGGAGAACAACTGAGTTATGCTTTAATGATGTAGATTTGTGCAACTCTTTGCAATATGCAAGATGTCCTTTCTTTTGGGTTTTCCTTTTTATGTTAAGTAACTCTTTTACAAGTAGCTTTAAGCTGTTTGATTAAAAAGATGTTTCCCTAGCAGGTAATTTTTCTGTCTCTTGCTGTCTATAATGTCTGCTCTGGAAGACAAGCTTGTGACTTGATGGTATTATGGAGTTTTGTAACATGGAAGAAATTCTTTTTAAGACTTAAAATTTTTCATTATACTGGAAGTCCACTGGAATGGCTATAATGAATTTTTCTTCCCTCTGTGGATTCATATGTAAGCTTATTTGAGAGGGAAACTACGAAGAACACTCAATACCAGACTTAAGGTCATTCCTTCCTTTCTTCGTTCCTTGCCCTAACACACAAAGAGAGTTAGTGTAGAACATGATCTATGGGAATATTAATTTTATTTTACAGGCTGAGGCTCAATAGATTTGCTTTTCTACTGTTATGTCCAGGGGCCCACTGTCAACATAAAATTCACATTTCTTTTTGATTTTTTTTTTCTTAGCTATTTCTTGCTACACCTAATTTTTAAGCTTAGAGTAATTGAAAAAAAAAAACAACCAACAAACTCAATATGCCAATACCATTACTAGAGGGAAGACAAATTTCTCCATTGTACTGCTGTTTACTTTGTGTAATGTGTTTCTTTGTTTCCTTTCTGGAAGTAGAGGTGGTTCTGTGTTTTGTGAACAAACCAGGCAAACTGTGTAGCTGGAACTGGTAAAACGTGGCTGTAAACGTTGCAGCTCTGCCCAGGGTGGGCAATACTGGATATTACTACAGTCAGCCTGGAAAAAAAAATACTAGGTTTTGAGCTGATAATACTTTTCAGAAAGTGTCTTAATTGAGGGAAGTTTGATGCATCTGTTCTTTAAAACGAAGGTGACCTTTAAAGCCTGCTAAAATTCACAAATATCTTTATTTTTTTGTGTGTTTTGTTCATGCTTCTGGATTTAAAAAAACTAGTTTCACAACTGTTGTGAAAACTCTAAGCATTTGCTAGTTATCAGCTGCCCTGCATTGTAGGGGTAAGAACCTCTGTTAAATCTCACTTCCTTTTTATTTGATGCTAAAAGTAGCAACCCTAATAACCCTTGGTTTTTGTTTGGCTTTGCTATTTTAAGCTCACATTCAAAAGAAATATGAGTACATGTAAGAACAGCAGACCTCATGAAAACGAGTAAATGTGTTTTCCTTGACACCTGGTTCTCTACTCCTGAGGCAAAACTTGGAGTTGCTGGTCCTGTTCTAATGAAGAATCAGGTTACAGGCTTATCTGAAAGTACACCAAAATGTTGTTCAAAACAAGCGATTTAGCTTTTCAGAGGTGACCAAGTGTTTTTGTTAGCTACAGTTATGTATGATTTTGCAATTTATGATTCTGTGCACTATGATTGTTTTTAATTCAGTGGCACACCCAAGTGGCCAAACAAAGGCATATCACTCTAGATTGGCAACAAGTTACCTGCAGTGAAACTGCCAAGACCCAGAGTTTTTATGCTTTGCATATAGTTGCCAATAAACAAAAACTTACTCGTTAAGCAAGTGCTCTTCTGCCGTGCTCCAAAGCACAATATTTTAAAGAAACATGGTTTCATGTTTGGAGCAGAAGTCTGGAAGTCGGACAATCTGGGTTCTGTTTGCAGTTCTGCCACAGCCTTGTTCCATGCCTTTAGCCAAATGTCGTGACATCTGGATTTGGGAGGTGCACTGAGAGTTCAGACAGCATCCCCTCTTTCTTGGAGTTTATCTTATTCCAAAATAAGCTTAAAACCGGCTACTTTTGCAAAGAGTTTTGAACTATGTAACTTATTGCTACTATTTAGGACTTCAGTGCTAAGCAATAGCACACCCAATTTACATAGAGCTATAAATAATAAACTTATTTTTTCATTCTTTTATAGAAAGCGTGACTATGAAGGGTTTCTGTGTTCTCTGTTGTTGCCTACGGAATCTCGAACCTCTGCTTTTGCCTTGAGAGCCTTCAATGTGGAACTGGCTCAGGCAGGTATTAAAATATATTTGTGAACTCTGGGAATGGAAAATAACAGTTTCAATATTCTAAATTACACTAGTAGGTGTTACTTTGCTGAGATTAACTTTTTTTTACTATAAGGGGCAATAAATAAATAGTGCAATACAAACCTCTAGTTTTGAATGGCCCTTGGAAAGTAGCTAGCCTCCCCCAATTTATTTTGTTTATGTATATAGTTTTTCTGACTTTCCTCTTTGTTGCGCATTTTAAAATTAAATTATAACAAACAGGCTGCGGTCCTTGAGACTGTTACGGTATTGCATATATGTCCTGCCTTCAAATGCAGTGGCTGAATTGGTAAAGTGCAGCTAAATCCTATACATAGAAGGTTGGTCAAAAACTTGTATGATATAATCAGTCCCAGGTCTTTGTTGGCAGAAGCTAGGTGATGGAAAGGCTGCCAGGAGGGAAGTTTATAATTAGAGAGTTTTGGGAGGGGAGTGGCTGCAGTCTCTCCCCTTTGCTAGGTGGCCGGAAACTGCCAGTGCAACCAGGAAAGTTGGTAATGCTTGCCAGAAAGGAGCGATCTGGGAAATGTGCTGACCAAGCAAAATCCCAGATCAGCTTCTGTGGGCTGTGCTTTTGGCAACCCGTGGTGCTGCCCTCCCTTGCTGTTGTTACCACTGCTTCTCCTTCTGGGAAGAAAGTTAACGTGAGGGTTACCCAGGACGTAGTCTCCATGGGTTTCAAAATCAGGTTGTGGGGAAGATTTTTTTTTTTTTAACTCCCTGTAGTGTTCATATGCTTTATGAGGAGTAAACGTAAATTCAGAACTGAGCACTTTCCTTACTGAGTTTGGCTATATCCTGTGTCTGTCTTTTCAATGTAGATAGACCAAGTGCCTTAGACACTGTGAATTTCACTCCAGATGTGTCCTTTCCAGATTAAAGACTCCATAACTCAGAAGACTATAGGATTGATGCGAATGCAGTTCTGGAGGGAGGCTGTGGAAGATATATACTGCGATAACCCACCACATCAGCCAGTTGCTACAGAACTATGGAAGGTAAAATATACCTTCATTGTCCTAAACTTCACTTAACTAAACTGTTACTGTGGGAAATAATGTTGTTGTTTTGTGTGTGCTGTGTTGCATAGTTAATAGCATTATTTTATAAAAAACATATAATGTAAATTGTGTTTGTGTCTGTGTGTGATGTTTTAAGTTACCTACAATGAAAGAGCAGAGTTGGAGAAGGAGGATATTTAGGTAGGACCTACTTGGAGGGTCAGACTTCTGTGAACCACCTGCTTTTTTCTCTTCTGTTTCGGTGAAGGACAGAATAAATTGTGGTAAGCTGTAAGTTGATAGTGAGTAAAGTACATAAGTATACTTCCCTGAGCAAGTGCTAGTCCTGCCTGAAGAGATTAAGCTGTACAAAAAGACAGGAGACTAAGCACAGAGGTTGAACTAGCAAATAGGGTATGAGCACAAGCCTAAGACCTTCATACGTAGTTACTGGATAGTGGAATCATAGAATGGTTTAGGTTGGAAGGGACCTTAAAGACCATCTATTTCCAACCCCCTTGCCATGGGCAGGGACACCTCCCACTAGACCAGGTTGCTCAAAGCCCCATCCAGCCTGGCCTTGAACAGTTCCAGGGATGGGTCCCCCACAACTTCTCTGGGCAACCTGTTCCAGTGCCTCACCACCCTCATACTGAAAAACTTCTTCCTAATATCTAATCTAAATCTACCCTCTTCCAGTTTAAAGCCATTACCCCTCGTCCTGTCACTACATGCCCTTGCAGAAAGTCCCTCTCCAGCTTTCTTGTAGGCCCCCTTCAAATACTGGAAAGCTGCTATAAGGTTTCACCGGAGCCTTCTCTTCTCCAGGCTGAACAGCCCCAACTCTTTCAGCCTCTCCTCATAGGAGAGGTGCTCCAGCCCTCTCATCATCTTTGTGGCCCTCGTCTGGACCTGCTCCAACAGGTCCATGTCTTTCTTACGCTGGGGACTCCAGAGCTGGACACAGTACTCCAGGTGGGGTCTCACGAGAGCAGAGTAGAGGGGAGGAATCACCTCCCTCGACCTGCTGGCCATGCTTCTTTTGATGCAGCCCAGGATGCGGTTGGCGTTCTGGGCTGCAGGCGCACATTGTCAGCTCATGTTGAGCTTCTCATCAACCAACACCCCCAAGTCCTTCTCCTCAGGGCTGCTCTCAATCCTTTCTCCGCCCAGCCTGTATTTGTGCTTGGGATTACCATGACTCAGGTGCAAGACCTTGCATTTGGCCTTGTTGAACTTCATAAGGGTTGTATGGGCCCACCTCTTAAGCATGTCCAGGTCCCTCTGGATGGCATCCCTTCCCTCCAGCGTGTTGACTGCGCCACACAGCTTGGTGTCGTCAGCAAACTTACTGAGGGTGCACTCAATCCCACTGTCCATGTCACCGACAAAGATGTTAAACAGCACTGGTCCCAGTACTGACCCCTGAGGAACACCACTCATCACTGGTCTCCACTTGGACATCAAGCTGTTGACTGCAGCCCTTTGAGTGCAGCCATCTAGCCAATTCCGTATCCACTGAGGAAGAGTCTTGATACAGTTGCCTCTTTGCATCAGGAGTTGCTTGATGACTTCTATTTATATATTATGTTTTGCACAGATCCTTTTGTGTGCATTGAGTAATAGGGAATGTACTTGTGAACTTAACAGTGCATTGAGTAAAAGGGAATGTACTTGTGAACTTAACAGTTTATTTTTACCAAGATGCCTGAGTTCTGCAGGCACTAGAACATCACACATAAAGTACACCTACAGATCTGTTCCTCTGCTGGTCATGGCCAAAGAAACAGAGGCTTTCTTGCAAAACTTTTTGTGTCTGGTTAGGACATGTTTGATGGATGATTGAAGGTCTGAAGGCAGTGTAAATGGATTTCCTCTAGATACTGATATAGAAGCATGGAATAATTTAGTTGGTAGGGATCTGATTGTCATCTAGTTCAACTTGCCATTCAAAGAATTTGTAACATCAAATTTAGGTTAGGTTGTTAGGGTCACATTGAGTTGAATTTTGAATTTCTTTGGGGATGGAAATTCCATACGTTGCTAACTCGTCATCTTAGGGTCACGGGCCACAGCAAGTCTTAGAACCTTCCAAAAGAGCAGCTACTGTAAGGCCTCAATAAGATCAGAACTTGAATTTAAACTAAAGATCTCTGAGCTCCTGGAGAGGAAAAGCTGCAGTTTGTCTAGATCTCAATAGCTGAATACAGTGAACATAGATCCTATAGGTAGTTTGCTTTAGGGACCTGCTGAAAACAGACAGTGAAATGTGGAATCTTCATCCAAGTATTCATCTGCATTGTTCTGTTAAAATCCTGGGAAAAGCAGGACACTCACTGTAACGCTGGGTTAGAACAATGCAGTTTCTGCAGGATTAGAGCATTTCACTTGTGATCTTGGCTTCACATCCACCCTGTTGCACCTTTGAGACCACAAAAACAAATCCTTTCCAAATCCTCTTTCAGTGATTTTTGTCAGTGCTGAAACTGTATACTGTCCCTGACTCTTCTTCAAATGTGAAATAAAGCATAAGTGAGCATTTTTTCCTTTCTAGCAACACTCATGTTTAGATTAAAATTGGAATTTAAACAAGATACAGTTTGTTTAATGAAGAGAAAACATAGGTAAAGCCAAGAAGTAAAATAAAGGAAAAACACCTGTTGCAGTCACTTTTAGGAGGACCAGAGCTATTCATAGGTGTCTCCAGCTCAGATAATCTTAGTGTGTCCTTTAGCCACAATAAAGTGTACAGTTAGAATGAAGACTGGCAAATGTTGTGAGCCTGATTATGGGAGCTGAAGATGCACCTAGAGTAATATTTTAATGCAGACATTAAAATGCAGAATTGGTCATTATGCACGTCAATCTGGCTGTGCCTTTGCTTTTTGTTTCCTTCTTCCTGTCTCTCTTCCAGCATATGGCAAACTTCCCAGGAACAAGACCATTTTCTCCCAAAATGCTTTTGTCTCCTTACAAAGGAGGAACTTGCTTTAGTGTAGCTTAACTTATTTTTGTTTCTGAAGATATCCTTGCATTTAGTTGTCTGATTGAGTGGGTTAGTACAAGTTAGTTTTGGATATGATTGTATATATTCTTTTGACCACTTCTAATTTCAGGCTGTTTGTGTCTGTTTCAGTGTGGGGTGGAAATATTTATTAGCAGAACAGTAATTTATAAAAAACCCCAAACATTGTCGTGGTTTAACCCCAGCAGGCAACT
>VUYV01000461.1:0-57906 GCA_008711295.1 Anarhynchus alexandrinus
GGAGCTTTGGCCACAGAAGTGAGGTCTGATGCTCAAAGACTTCTTTTGCTCAACTTTTGCCAGTAAATGAAATCCCTGGATGGGGTATAACAATATGGTGTATCTGACTTGCAGGAATTACCCAACCCTTCATCCAGTCTGGTCTCTAAGGATTTTGATGGTCCTGCACAATTCTACAAAGGCAATTTTTTTTCTCACCATTAAAAATGTTGCGCTTGAACAGTAGAAGTACTGCAGCTCAGATGTGGACAGCCTTGAGTGGGACCGGGCACAGGGCCTCACAACTCTCTGTCGCTATCTGCTCATTGCTATTTGTTCCGATCCTCATGAGAAGGACTTTTCTGCTGAAAAGGAAAAGAAGGAAGCCAGGCTGTCAGGTAACAGATGTGATTCCCACATTTTCTGAGTACCAAAATACGGATAAGTAGATTGTGCCTGGGAGGCATTAATTAAATTCCTGTGGTAGGTGCCATGGTTTTACCGAGTACTTTGTTCTCTATTTATTTATTTATTTGTTCTAAAGTTCCTAGTTAAGCCTCATAGACTTTTTCTACAATCCTCTTGTGTGTAATTACATACTAATAGATAATTCCAGAGCAAAATCCTGGTCCCACGGATTTCACTCGCAAAAATTAGGTCAATTGCCTTTATTGTCAGAAAGGCAAGTTAAAACAGCCTGAGCCCTGAGCTTCTGGCCTGCCTTTAGATATGCTTTTAACATCTCAGTATGCATACTGCTTTTTATATTCGCCAGCGTCAAGTAATAACTGAAGGGAAGGCAAGTTTTGCTATTCAGGTGTGAGACCCGAGGGACACCCGGCAATCCCGTGTATACTCAGACCTGCACATCAGGGCTGCCAGAGCTCCCTGTCAGCAGATGCTTATGGAAGAAAACTTGAGAAAGTGGAGGCATGAGATAAATTGCAGGATTTTCAATGGGATTTGCACCTTCTTATACTGGATTTGATATCTAATACTTTGTATCCCCACAGTAAAAACTTGTTCACACAAGCTTTAGAGGATAAATGAGTTCCCAGAAGTGAAGGAGAGTAACAATACTGGTTATTTAAATGCACTTTTGCTCAGTTTTTCTTTAAACACTAGGAAATATGAAACACTGCCAGATAATTCAGGTATTCATCAAGTTTTTTCCTTATCTGATGATTGCAAGGCTTGAATTTAAAAACAAGGGAAAAAAGGCTCAGCATGATCTTTTGTTTTCTTGACAGGCATTACAGAATGATTTCAAAATATGGCTTCCCGGTAGGAAGTCTACATCAATAATGTATTAGATAAAGAGATGTAGCACTCTTGATTGTTTCCATGTCTGTTATTTACAGCTGTGATATTTATATACGTACCACGCTCTCTCTATAACAAACATTGTGAAATGGAACCGTCCTTCTCAAAAGCAAACCAAAATCATATTAGGTTGTTATGGAAACTCACATACACAATCCCCCTCCCCCTAAACATTAATATGTGCTTTATCTATCTTTCCTCCAAAATCAACATTTACTGGGGACATTAAAAGATTATGTCCCCATAATCCACGGCAAACAATTTTCCTGCAAGCCCCCTCTACTGTCAGATGCACTGTAATCCTTCTTTCACTCTATCAAATATAATCCTACTTCTACATCGGTCACCAAAACACAGCTGCTGCTGCTGCTGCTGCTCGGACATAACTTCTTTCCCCCACCTGCTCCACGTCTAACACGAAGAAACCTCCCTTCGGCTGTGGCCCAGGTTAACTCTGCAGCCCACGCTCCGTATCTATCAGTCAGAGCAGCTCCAAGCAAAACAGCTCAAGGTGTTAACGTGTTTATTTTCATTTTAATGAAGCAGAGGTAGGTTTCTCTGTCATTACCATCCCAAACTACCTGGTTTGTCCATGTGCAGAGGAATCCATGTCTTGCTGTACTATTTGTGTTTTGGATTTTCTTTTCTCGCTATAAATTACAGTAAAGAGTGTATGATTGAAAACATATGCTCTACTGTAATTTAATCTGAGGGGTTTGTTGTCATTCACAAACCACTTAAGTTGAATTCACTGTATTAGCAGGTCATCAAAACTCCCTACATTGCATTACCATCCAATATTCAGTTTTCTATCTTGAGTTATTCTTTATTAAAATATGAAGTGAATCACTGCACAGCAGGCACCTTGCCAGGCAAAAAAGTTATTAAATCAAATGAAGGAGACATAGGTTTGGCTGAAATGCAGTGCTAGTGGTTGCCTCATTTAGGCTCTGATTAGTGGCAAGATTTGTCAGAACACCTGCCCTACCTTCTCCTGTGACTTATGGCCCAAAATGCTCTCAGCTGCTCAGTAAGGATTTATAAAGACATCTGCTTTTCAAAGACATCTGGCTTTTTTTTTTTTTTTTTTGGCTTGGGACCACCTGCAAGAGTCCTGTGCAGCATTAAATTTTACATGCAGAAATGGCAGTACCTTCAGCGCTGGCAAAAAGAATCAATCAAATATTCCATATCTGACTCAATACGTGGCTATAATCAAGGGGTTTCTTATTATTTAACTGCTAGGAATTTTAGATGAGGATCCCACTAGGCACTCTGCCTGCTAGATTTCCTGCTGCCAAAGAAAAATGGCATGGAGTGGTTTTCTTTCTTGGGAAAATTTGATTACGTTATCCAGATCTTGACATCATTGAAACAATTTGCTCTAATCAGAAGTGCCTCATGCCTTACTAGTGGGCCTTGTGAATACAGAAAACCAGTCATTCAGTATTGCTGGCATGTGTCATGTATAACAGATGCTAACCGTTAAGAGGGAAACCATGACCTGGGCAACAGTAGACTGACAGATGCAACGTGACAGCAGTAGGAGGATCTCTTCCTGTCCCTCGAAGTCAAAGGAGGTCCATCAGTGAGAAATTCATGTCAGGAAAAGGAGCAAAAAGGCACCAGAGGGGTTTCTGAGACGGACAGAGACGCAGCCAGGCTATGAAACCCTCTACACCAAGTAGACACGGGAAAACTGCTGCGAAGAGCAGGGAGTGAATGCAGACAAGACTCAGAGGTGATGGAAACAGAGAGAACACAAGTTTTGATCATGGTGGGGCAGAGGTCTGTTCAGTGATGACTGGCATGAGAAGAGGACTAGGGATTGATTGTTCACTCTCTCTTCCAGTAGAGCAGCTAAGTGATATCAAGGAAACTGTGAAGAGGCAAGCTCAAAATGAACAAAAGGAGTTTTTTCACACATGGTGTAGTAAACCTCCTTGCTTAAGGATGTGGAAGTTAAAAGTTTGTCTTGATTCACGGGAAAGCTTGATAGGTTCCTGGAGAACAAATTATCTGTGTTAAAAAGAATATAGCTTAGAAAGTATCTGAGTCTGGTTAGAGATCAGAGAGTGCTTGGGGAACATATCGCACAGCTCCTTCTGCTCTTACAGTCTTTCTTAGGCATCCACTTTTGGCCAGCATCAGCAACAGGATACTGGATTTATAGGAACCTTTAGTCTGGTCCAGCAGCACCACTGTCATCTTCTGAATATGATCATGGATGTTTACCACAGATTTCAAAAAACAAACAAGAAGCAGACTAATGAAATTTAATTAATCTCAAACAATGGACTCAGAAAAGGTTTGCTTAGTTGAAATGCTGGTCATTTCAGAAAGCAATCGAACTCAATATGGTTGAGTTTAATGAGTTGCCTTCTGAAATCACTTCTGAAATGCTGACTTCTTCGTGAACCATTGAAAAGAATCTACATCATGCAAGTGATACAAGGCTTATCTTGGCAGCTGTGATTGGCTGTGACAGGTTGAAAGTTAATTGGAAAGCTTAACTGGATTTGATAAATTTCTGAGTTTCACCAGATGTTAATCCTGAAGAAACACTGATGTGTAAACCAAGTCTAGTACCAAGTCACGCAGATGAAAGGACAATTACACCCCACCACTGCACATGCCTTCTCAGAAACCGCCTCTATTTAACAATCGCATTTCAGGTGTTTGTCTCAGGTGCTCACAGGTGTTCAGGGGCACTGCAGATTAAATGGAGCTGCCCTCAGTGCTTGTTCCTGTCCTCCTCGGAGACCATCACCTGTGACAGAACAATGAGCCACTTTTGCATTCCTGACTAGTGTGACAGCATGGCATACTTGTATAAAGCCGATACCGATGTCACACTGCACAGGGCACACCCTGAAGTCACAGAAAGGCAAGGCAGAGATGCTGCTGTACTATCACAACGCTAAACCACCACCAGACAACACCAGAGAACCTGGGCACTGAAGCTACAATGGATTCATGGTCCCCACAACAAGCCTCATGCCATGTTTTGCACGGTCCATTCTGCTCTTTTCAGCAGTGTCCTGGTTTGAGGTGAAAGAGGACCAATTTTATTCAGTAACTTTGCTTCTTGGCTGGGCCTCTTCTAACTACTGAAGTTAACAGCATATTGTGCAGACAATGTTCACTTTCTCAGAGTGATAAGACCAATGTTTATAGCTGCTGCCCAGGCATGGTATGCAGAGAGGCTCCTGCTTATACTTATCGCTATAACAGCCAAGGCCAACCAACTTTGTTATTTGCCCCGTTGGAAGGTCAGTAGTGGAAAAGCATAGGGGGGTCCCACCTGCACAGAGGAGTGGACAGGACAGGTGACCCAAAACTGACCCACAGGGTATTCCATCCTGTCTGCCTCATGCTCAGTATAAAAGCTGAGGGATCAAAGGGTCAGCTCGCTCTCTCTTTCTTCAACAGCCGACGTCTGAGGAGGACTCTGTCTGTTCGTCTGCCTTTGATCCTGATCCTGAATGCAGATCTGGAATCCAGTTCCTGTCGGTCACTGAGTCCGGCCTGGGACTGCCCCAGTGCCAGCCGGTGTCGTGATTGTCATCTTGGGAGCTTGATATGGTTTTGTATATATTTCACTATTTCCTTTTTTTATTATTATTAATATTTCATTAAAGTAGTTCAGTTCCTTCTAAACTCGTTAGTCTCTTTTTCCCTCCTCTGCCTCTCTCTTTGAAGAGGGGTAGAGGGGAGCATCTGTCGGTCCCATCTGGGGTCCTCCAGGTCCCCAGTAGCCGATTTGGCCTAAACCACGACGAGCAGCTTTCTATGTCCAGAAGGAAAGTGCAGAGTTGTCACGAATGAGCGACGGGCAGAGCACCTTGGGTCACAGCGAGGTAAGGAGGGAGCAGAGCCCCCATTACCACAGAAGGCTGGAGGAGAAGCAGTCCCAACACCTTCCTCTGCATCAGAAATTAAGTTCCCCAGAGGGAGGTTGCAGTTGTATGGAGGTTAGCAGGGGTCCCCATCCACAGCCCCCCAAAATCCCACTGGGTCTTTTCTCCAAAACCCATTGACAGTTCTGTTGTACTTGGCAGTAAGCATGGTCCTCTTTGGTATCATGTGCTGTGACAGAGCCCGATGACCCCGCCTGTCACAACTGCAGGTACATTTTGTCACTGATAGTGTTTTAGGAAAGAAGCTGAAACACTCTCCTCCCCCACCCCTTCCCCTTCCTCCTGAATCAGAGATATTGCACTTGCTTCAAAGGTCATGAAAGAAGACTCAGCCTTTCTGAAAGCTTGACCTTGATTTTTGCAAGCTTTAAAGGTCAAGACAGACCCTTTGACACCAATATAGGACTGGAGCCATCTGACGTCCCTGCTGCCGCTGGGATGCACTGCCTCGAGGCTCTGCAATTCAGGCACTAAATTTTATTTCAATTTCCACTCGGTCTTCAAGATCAGCTGGGAATTGCAATAATTTAGCACACGTTGGAATGAGAAGGACCACATCTGAAAGGAAGGAATACAATCCCTTCACATCAGAGAGAAAAGAAGCTCTTTTGAGGCACGGTTGTTGTCTTGGAAGCTAGAAATAGAAAGTCATCAGGGTGGGTTTTTGTCCTGTTGTCTTAGGGGAGATTTGCCGAATGATCTGAAATGCTTCTCCTATATACTTTGGGACTCTGAGCCCCAATTTAGCTAACACTCAGCTAGTCTCAGCATGCAATGCTGTGGATGAAATTTAGGTCTACAACATGACTAATTATTCTAAATCATAAACCACTTCCCTGTCAAAGGCAGTCGCTGCAAAGGCAAAATGGGAGTGATGATATGCAAATTTTTACAAAAAAAAACCACTCAATACGACTCGCTTTGACTCAGGCTGTGGCTCTGCTTCTCTCGTGAGTTCATCTGGCAGATGAAAGATGCATAAATATCTGGTTAAATTCCTCCTGCTCTCACAGTTTGCCTTCTTCAGTGCTGTGACCCTGCCCATCAGTGCGGCTTACGTGATCCAGGGGGAAACTGGTGGTTTTTCCAGCAAGTTCTCTATATCAAGCAGTCCCCTCTCCCATGCAGTATTTATGAAATGAGTTCCTCTTCACTGACACATTTGAGCAGATTGGGCTGAAATACAGTTTAGATATAATAGTGGAAGTAAGCTTTTGCTTGCATATTTCTCTTTTTTTTTTGTCCCCAAGACCCAAAAGTGTACAGTTTGCACAGATTTTATAGAGGGTGTCTCTACAGAAAGGAGTTCAGACACCACCAAATGCCTCTCCTGCCCTGCAGAAGCCAGATACTCAAGCAGCTATAGGTTGATGGTGGAGCTGATTATCTCAGCTCAGCTCCCAGGCGTCCAGGCAAGAGCTCCATCAGTTCTGAGCAGGGGCAGAGCAAACCTGCACCCACCATCCAGACAGACCCACTTTTAGCACTTTTTCTATCAGTCTTCCAAAAACCAGTTTTCCCATTTGCTTAGTACACCCACTTGAGCGCAGTTGCACTCTGGATTTGGACTGTATGCTGTTGAGAGAGGAATTCACGCTTCATATGTGCTTTATTCTTGGTCAGTAAAGGATTATTTACATCTAACTGAGGCCTGAAGATAAGATTGTACTCCTATTAATATTTCAGAAATTATCTGGTTTCAACTCAGACACTATAACATTACAGTCCAAACCGGTCAATAAAGAGCTTTCATATTCTGGAAAAAAAAAAAAAAGTCAAAATAAATTTCTTTTTCCCATACTAAAATTAAGGATTTTCAGCAATTCACAAGAAAATCCAGAGAAAGAGAGAGAAGTACACAGCAAAACCAGCCAATGTACGTTTTAAAAATAGTCCTTCAACACAACATGTGAATGTCACCAGTAAAGGCTGTAACCTCAGGGTTATTCTGGGGTTGAATGTGGAAGGTAAATTCCTTACCTATGGTTTGGACCTTAAAAGTTCCTCTGATGACTTTTTCTTCAGTTAATTTTTTTAACAAACCAAACTTTTTCAGGGCTGCTGTGAAGACAAAGCAATTCATAGATGCTAGAGGGTAGAAAAGGAGGTGGGGAGAATATCAGGAACCCAGAGAAGATGCGGGGCCAGAACTGTGGGACACCAGGTTACCAGGTGGCTACTGTCACCTGCTTTATCAGGTCACCCAGCATATATATCACTAGCTTGCATTTTAGATAGTTCCAGTCTGGCAGGTTCAGTAACTTCAATTGATTTTGCATTTACTTTAAATCGGATTCACCATTTTTTTCTGTCTTTTGAAAGACTGCTCTAATTACTGCCTTGTTTTCCCATCAGAAGCGTCTGCATTTCAGAGTTCAATACGCTGCAGTCTAGAAGTAAATCTCACCAATATATACGCGATTTCTGATATTATCCACGCACAACAGAATTTAAAGAGTTATTCATATGAAAAGAAAATATAGTATTGCTAATCTAGGATAGTTTTTTATTATAGGATATATTCATAACGTGTACGCAATACTGTGAAAATTGCTACATTTCAATTCCTCCCAAACATCACTAGATGGCACTAAGAGCCCCAGCAATTCTTGGTCACCGGCTGCAGTTATTAAACCAAATGCCTTCGGCTTCATCGTGTCAATGTTTCATTAAGATTTATAAGAATCTTTTACCGAAAGCACAGCAGTTTTGAACACCCGTTTATCATACCATGTCACATCCGCACTTCTGATGGATACTGATTTCTAATTTTCTCAAACATCAATATAGAAAATAAATAATTCATATGTTGAAAGGATATGTATCATCCTTGCACTTACAGAAAGCTGGCTTTAGTTTTCAAGTGCATCCCTTGGATTCTTTGATTTTAAGCTTGTTTTATAATTGTGGTATGTAGTAACATGGTAGTTTGATTAATAGAATAAACAGAGATGGGATCTAACTTAAATAGAAGCAAAGAAAATGCTGAGCACAGATCTAAATGGTATCTTTCAAATGTATCCCTGTACTCAGTGTGCCATCTGCCAAGGGCCCAGCAAGGGGACTCAGAATCCAGGTCCAGCGTGGATCCACATCCATCCATCCACATGCAGTCACCAAAGGAGATGATGTGACCTTGGAAGATTTTATCTGAATCTCTCCATAGTTGCAGAGTTCAGATAAGCTGAAACTAAGATACAGGCTCCTTTTCATCATCTTTTCATTTTCCCAAGCCAGGAATTCACTCATTTTTTGCTCATCTCTAGCAAATTACTCCCTGGAATTTTGTTGACTTGATCTATGCAATTCATGCTGACTTTTTGTCCGTTAAATACTAAGAAACACCGACTACGGGGGAAAGTTTCACAAAACAGCTAGGGGCTACTGTAAATAAAGGGTGTTGGCAGACATTTGTCAATACTCAGTTTTAAATTATTTTTTGAAAGATCAATTAGCATGCAGAGAAACTTGTGAGTAACTAACAGGTGTGTCTGAAGAATATTCTGGCAGTTTAAACAGTCATAGCACGTCAGACCAGGAAAAAAATTTCCTTTAAGCCAGATCGTGCAAGGAATGTTTGTTCCTCTACATGATGGAAACATGAAGCATTTCCTGAGATCCTCACAAAATCTTTGATGTTCTCATAGCCGTGGTCTCTTCTACTCTATTCCTGTGTGTTTTTTATGCTTCTGGCTAATTATATGCAAATACTCGAAATTTGCTTGTTGTAGGAAGCGTTGTGCAGTTTTTGGTGCGCTGCAGGTGTGTTGGCCAGGTTTTCCTGCCCTTTCTGAATCTACCCTGATTGTTTGGGGACCTTTATGATTGCTGCCATTGAATGATTACCTGCAATTTCAAGGTACAAGCTTTGAAGATTCCTTTCAAGGCTCTGCTCCTGCTTTCACTCACTATAGATAATAATATAAAATTATTATACTGCAACACCAGAAGCTCTTGTTGATAATAATAATTTCTCCCTCACAAATGACACAAAACTCTCTTTTGCTAAAAACTCACTATCCCCACATCCCCCAAACTGGGATGACTAAAACGTGACTCAAAGATCACCAGAACCTCTTGACTGTGATGAGGGGAGAGATACAAAATTCCTAACATAGGATTTCTTACTTTGAAAAAAAGTGACTTTGTTTAAAAAGCAGCATCTTTATCATTATTTTATACATCTTGGCTTTATTCCCAGTGGATGTAAATGTGAAAAAGCACATAATGTTGATGCTCCAGTGGTGTAACTGAGCTTAGAGTCCCCTTTTCCATGGGTGGAATCAGACCCATTGGGCCACCAGCTGCCGAGCAGCCTCAGAAACCTCAGTCGTAGGCTCCTCAGGGGACAGAAGGGGTTGTGAGCAGAAGTGAGAGGACGAGATACGTTAATAAGGATTTCAACATATACCCTCCAAGAAAACTATTACCCATGGAAAAAAATCCTGATTCCAAAGTAGAGTTTTTGGTGGAAAAGTTAACTTAATCCAAACCTCCTACCAGGTATCTAGTAGCAACTATATAAATTATTTATATTTCTTATATGAAAGTAATTAGCATTACTGAAGTGAGAAAGTGACTTTGCGCTGGAAGGCGCTGCTGACTATTATAGACCTACTCCAGCAAGTCTCACACCAAGCCGTGAATACGACAGTGTCTATGAAGCTTTTAGTCTCTCTGAATCATGAAGGTTTCCTTTGGAGTGTGGAGTGCAAAGGAGATAATTCTCAGCACTTTGGATAAACGACACTTACTTCCCTCTAGCCGCAGAGCATGAATTAATCAGCTCTTTCTCTGTTGTATCTTTCCTGCAGAGGGAATTACAGAGAAGTCCTTTAAGTTTAAATTCAGTTCATGGTAAGTAGAGCTACAATACGTACTAAATATACAGCCACGTACATAATTGCAAGTGTCACATTATTGGTGACAAGTGAAGCATTCATGAAATGAGAACGACCCGTTTACACGTACTTCTCACGTGACTGTAACATCTGCAAGAGGAAAAAGAAAAAAGAAAATTTAGAGTTCCCACGAGACAAAGTAATTACAAGGAAAGGTCCTAAAATGTAATTTCACTACTTGCCCTGTAGCGTGCCAAACACCTGCCAGCTCCACAATGCTGGCTCCTGAGGAGCTGAGTCAATTTGGCATTCTGAAGTGCTCAGCATGTTTCAGGACAGCACCTTGCTGAGCCTGATACTCCATATGAATAGCCAAAATCACCAGTGATTGCAATCTCTGAAGGGAAATATTGCCTTCCATTGTATCTAGATCTTATCACCTAAAGAGGGTGTAATTTGAAAAGATGCAAGTGGATGTAATCAGCTTGGAATGTGCATTGTGCAATTCTTGAACCAGACTTGCAGCACCGACTTTTAGTTAAATTACACTAGTGAAGCCATAAAAACAGTCTGAATTAAAAGAAAAATGATATGTGCAATCATAGGAAGATCTTGAATCTTAAGGTTTCTTTTGGGAAAGCATTTCCCTGTCAGCCTTTCTCTCCCATAATTAAACTTTTGTGCAAACATTCAAAGCAACTTCTATTAGTGAGCTTATATTAATAACCAAAAAGCACCACAGACACAAACCAGACATGAAACAAAAAGATTTTCCCAGATACTGTGAGCTACTGTTTCTGTTTCTCTTCTCCTTGTATAATTCTTAAATCCTTCTCATAGCTTCTGCTAGAAAGTTGAGATTTCAGTCTTCCCCTCAAAGTTGGAGGCTCCTGCTTTTATCAGGAAAAGATTAGCAAATGCTTATTTGAAACTTACCATTTTTATTACAAGCCACAAATATTGCACACACAGGCAAAACCTGACCAGATTATTTTGGAGGACTGCAGTAGTCCAATCAGAGGTCAGCTAATGAAACTTTAGGAAATTTCTCCTTCTCCAAGGATCCCTACTCCCAGTCTCCATATACAACCCAGCTAATCCCTAGGACCCATGTGCTATTTATAACTGTACACTTTGTTACTGAACCAAATACAATACCATTACCACCACGCTAAGGACTAGCAGCTACGCCCAATAGCATTTTATTTGTACTTTTCCATAACAAAGGTTTGTTCTGTTCATTAAGAAATTCTCTTCTGGTAGAATTTGGTGGAACTTTTCCCGCTACCTTCAGCCAGACCAAGATACTATCCAGTATATTCTGTTTCCCTGCATATTTTAGCAAAACTTTTGGTGCATTCATTTTTCCACTGAAGTGATAAAATTCCATGTGATTTCTTCAGGGACAGGACATTAGCACACACGTTTGTTTATTTTGTATATAGTAGGCTTTTTCCCCAGGACCAGATTTTCATAGATGACAGCAGCCAATAAACACAGGCATCTGTTTCTTTTCTTGGTTGATGCTGAGTTTTGTTCTTATTTTTTTATCTGCTCATATCTTCGTATTTGGACATTTGTATCAGTCGGAATGGTATGTGCAGCCCTGAGAAACAGTACTTTCTACTTCTGTACCATCCGGTTCTCCCACTGAAAAAATTAGCAGCATATGCATCCCTCTCTTCCTCTCCTGTTTTTACACGACTAAACAAGCCTGAACTTTTCATAATAAACAGAAGCATTTAAAAAATTATCATAACATTGCATATTATTATGTGAGCCTAGCAGTAAGAGCTTCCTTCAGGCTTAATCAATTGCCTCAATGCAAGGGAGCAGTCTGCAATCTGCAGAAATGAGCTCAGTAAATGGGTAGACATCTAGGCTAATCCTTAAAAAACCTCCCATCCTTCTGAAATTTAGATGCCTTAATCAGGGCACAACTAAAGAGTTTCAGCCTGTCCTAGCTTCATAACCGCCTTCTAGGGTCGTGACTGGAAAGGAGATGCTGGTGTCTTCATTATTCTTCTCATTAGGAAGAAGTTTTTCACTTTAAGGGTGGTGAGGCACTGGCACAGGTTGCCCAGAGAGGTTGTTGAGGCCCCATCCCTGGAGGTGTTCAAGGCCAGGCTGGACGTGGCCTTGGGCAACCTGGTCTAGTGGGAGGTTGGAACTCGATGATCTTCAATGTCCTTTCCAACCTAAACCATTCTATGATTCTATGATTCTCTGTGAATGGATTCATACTCCCTCCTGGCTCCTCAAATTCACAGCTCATGGTTTGGACTGTACTTGTTAGAAACTGCCAGATCCAGTAGCCCATTCAAGGCAAGGTTGCCACAACTTCATGGCCCCGGGTCCAGCCAGTAGTGAGGCTGAGCACGTACACCCCACAGGCACACCCATATGCACACAATGCGGATACACATATATGCATATATGCATAGATGTATCTACACATGTACATAGCTAACCACACGGACAGAGAACACAGCACTTACGCAAGCACAGCACAAAAGGCCTGGTCCTGTTCCCCTCTTTGGCTGATCAGGATGAAAGCCCGTTAGTGGAAAATATGTAAAAATATATATATATATGCATATGACCTGTAGCAGCCCCTGCATCCCAGTCTCCCCTGCTGCCGGCACTGGGACATAGGCACCGCCGGGGCCGCCATTCCAGTCTGGTTGCTGGTATTCTGACCTGCACACACATGTGCACACACAGAGACATGTACACACCCACCCCCCAGCACACCCACCCCTGTGGGGATCAGGCACAGAGCATTGCCAGACACAACAACCTGTTTACACATTTTGTCCCCTTTCCCCTCTATTTTTCCACACTTGTTCCTCCTCAAACGACCTTGATGTCTCCCTTTGCCCCACCTCCCCTAAACGCCTCTTACATGCCCCAAATGCTGTTCCCAGCATACCATAATGGATCCCATACCCTTGGGGGCAGGAACTCCCCCCGCCCCCACCCCCCCTCAGTCTGTAAGGCGTCCAGGGAAAGCCTCCCAACCAGCGAGGCTGATCACTTCCCTGTGGTGGCCCAGAGGGTCGGTGTCCTTGGCTGGCACTGATGAGGTTACTGGGTTCCTCTGCCTTACATTGTCCCCCTACTCCTTCGTGTTCATGGAGATTAGCCTTCAATCACCTAACCTTTGAACACAAATCATTACTCACTAGGATAAAGTGAGGATCAGTCAGTGGTCTTGCTCTTAGGTGAGTCTTAGGTGAGACCCAAGAGAAACCTGGGTCTTCTGGCAGCGTGGTGAGGCCAGATTAAACATCCACCTAACAACAGAGAGCCTGGGTTTAAATCCTGTGGTGCCATCAGACCTTTACAGGTAAGTAGGACAGTCTCTGCTCTCATTAATGCTTTGTGTATGGGTTAGAGCACAAACCAGAGGCCAGGTCTCCTTCCATGTGCCTGGATCATCACATCACTGACTCATTCTCACAATCCACATCTGTCCCCACCCACTGCTTTGATGAACCCACAATCTCCAGCACAACATGAAACGCTGGACCCAAATTCTTTCCTTTTGAATGCTAATCCTCGAACATCTGCACAAAAAGGAGAAAAGCAGCACTGCCAGCACACTCTCCAGCCATGTCTTTGGGAGAGATCTATCTAGTCGTTATAACATAAATGCCTCGTGGGCTGAGTTCCCATCTGAGGAACACCACTTTACAAATCTTTATGTGAAATATAATGTGAAATAATGGCTGAGCTTTTGTAGATGCCAAAACTTACAAAGAAAAAAAAATAATCAAATACCTGGGCAATACTTTACGTTGGAAACAGGAATACTTGTGGACTTAAAGCATCTTGAGGGTTAGATGGCAATTTTTTAATAGCTGGATTTTGGGTGTATACCTACAATGGAAACTTGGAGCAAAGTGACTGAGACAGCCTAACCTTCTGTACCTGTAAAGCCTATCTGGTATCTACATTTATTGTGGGTCTGCCTTGTAATCCTGATGGGTTGTCTGGACCTTATCCTTGCAGTCTAAATATAGGCTCCCGAGCACATGCAGAAATGCCCTACTCCGAGCTGCCAGGCCTGTGAGCTTTCACACCCCCTGTCCAGCACGTGTGCAGGCACGTCTCCAAAGAGCGCAGATAAAAGCCTGTGCACCCGGCATCCGTTCCAAGAGACAGCCACAGCTTCAGACAGTGAGTCACGCACTGAGTCACCACCTGAACAGGAACATCACCTGTGTTGCTAGAATGTCAGCATAAGAAACTTGAAATATTTTTTGTTTTACTTTACTACGAGAGAAATACATTCAACACTTCCAACTTTAGTTTTGCGATCTCATGGAGTAGCCCACTCTAAATTGTGTCAATTCCTTAGAATAAAATATAAGAAGAATAGTCTTTTCCTACCTGGTTAATTTACAGATGTGGTCTTTTGGGCTGTGGGGTTAACAAGCATGTGAAGAAAATAAGTTTTATTTTGGATAGCAAATCAATATTTTATTTTNTTCTTCTAGTCAAGGTTCCCAGGGCTTTTTGCAGCCATTATTCAATAAAAGCATCTTCACAGCCTTGTGAGAAAGACAAGCATTACTTTCCCCACTTTCTGTATAAATAAACAAGCTCAAGCAAGGTTAAATGACACCAGGTAACACAGGAAAGCTTCAATCCTAAATGACTGCAGTATCTGCTTCACTGGAAGAAAAGGCTGATACCAGAAAATCCCAATGCTATTTTGCAGTCAAAATGTATGAAATGACCTGTCTGTGGATTCCTCATTAACATACAGAACTATCTTTCCTTCTACAGACAGTAAACCTATGTAATTAACCTGAGGTTCATTTAGCGTGCATTTTTAAGAAACAGAAGGCAGAGAAGATGAACTTTCCTCTTTCCCATTAACCAAGCTGTCCTAAGGAAGACACGACGGGCAGTGTCACAGCCGTGCCTAAGCACTCTGCACTAAGAGACAAGATTATTTCACCTGCAGTTTAACAAGCTACTGGTAATTGATTGGAGGCTCTCACTGCAAATGTGATGTAAAATGTGTCAGCTCAGACTTCAGGGTAGGTTAATAACAGAAAAAAATGTTTTCCCTGGCATTTGCGGGAGAAGGAGCAAGCACCTTGGCAGTCACCTGCCTCGGCTGACGTGCAGTAACTTATTAAGGCTCAGAAACCCACTAGTGTGCCTGAACCATTAGAGACAGAACAACTTATCACCCCAATTAAAATGCAGCTCTGGAAGCTGCCCTTCAGGAGTAATGGTATGTGCAACGCTGGCTCGATTCTGTTTCGTACAGGACGGAGAGTGATTATGCAGAGTCATGAGTTCGCTTTACAGACGAAGGAATAATATTAATGATGGAGCTCTTGGAAACAGAGAAGCATGTGCAAAGCTTTCCTTGTAGGAGAGATTATACTGTCAGTGCTGAATAAAAGCTTGTTATGTACTAAAAGGGTTTATTTTTAGTGGGCATTTTTTACGTCTTTCTTCTGCATTAAGCTGTACCTACGACAAAGCACTGCAAGAACTTACATCACCTTTATTTTGTAATTGTGTTTTTCTTCAGAAAATAAGCACTGGCGTCGGGTTGGCAGCAGGTGGGTCACCTCTGTTCTACCCTATTTTGGGACTGTTTTGAGGCAGAGGTGAATGGGCAGCAGGACAGGGTGCAGGGCTGCTGGGGAGGAAAGGGAGAAGGAAGGAGCGTCACAGCCTGGGGGCCACCTTGCTGGGACAGAGCCATGGGAAACCAGGCCACCTACCACTCCTGCTGCTGTCGGCGGGAGGGCAGGGGACAAGTGGCTCTGCCACAGGCTGTAATCACCCCTCTGTCCCTTCATACCCTCCCTGAGATGTTGCAGGGGGTGTTCCCTGGGCTCTTCCCTCAGCTATCCATCCCATCCTCTGACCTTCTGCACCTTCTTTGTGGAAGAAATGGCCAATTCACTCTGGAGCAGCAAAATTCAGCTTACTTGCACTGCGGAGGTGCCCCAGTGGAATGTACATGATTCTCCATGCACTGGTCTTTCTTCTCAGCTGCTGTGACTGTGTTATGCTGGTTCACAAACATTCCCACACTGAACTAGCCATCAGGATGAAAGAGTGCTTCAGTCTCCCCTGCATTTAGCTTTGATTTCTAGAAAGTGAAAGAAACGTTATTTTGGAGCATGCTATAAATACGTACCTAATAAACCAGAGGGCAAAGGCAAACGCTACAGTGAAGGAGAAATAACAACTCCATTTCATGTTCTTTCTCCTGTATAAACCTACAAAAATTGTCCTATGTAAGCGGGAGGAGATCATGCAGCTTTGGGGAAGCAGAACGTGCTGAGGAATTGCAGCCTTACAACTGAAAGCCAATTTTGAAGTAATCTTATGCTGCATAGCACCACCTTTTTGCTTTCCTCGCCAGCAGGATGGCTGCTAGAGAGGGACATGCAAGCAGGCTGCATCCTAGGGTCATCCTCAGGGAATTATACAGCCAGCAGTAGGCAGGGGCCCAAGAAATTCATCACAAACCTCCTTGTTGAGCGCACAGTTTTTCTGCTTTTGGGGGATTTGCTACCACCGGAGGTGATGTTTTGCTCTGTAGTAGTGATTTTTTTTAAGTAGAGTATTACTACAAAGTTCAATAATCATTCATCCTAAGGTTTCTGACAGCAATCTGCTTCGTTCAGTGCTTGGGCTCTAACTGATAAACGTCGTAATCTAAAATCCCAGAAACAGACTAAAACTGGCTGTTGTTGGAACTCCATTTTCTCGAAGCAAAAATTAACATGATTAGCCACTACCTTGCTCCATTCATCTTTTTCCTCTTCCCTGTTGATAATCCTGAGAAGGTATATCATTAGCACTCACAAGCAAAATGCAAGAAGGTGAACATCCTGTGATGGATTTCAGAAGCACCCTTGAACTAGAAGCGTGAAGAAGCAGATGAGACACTGAAATGCACTCTGAATTTAAAGGGACACTTTTAAAATCATCTCTATTCATAGCTAATATTGTGTGGACAATTCACTAAAAGGAAAATAGCCCAAAGAAATGTCTCATATGTGGAAATAAGCAAAAAAAACAGCCCCAGAAACAAGGAAAGAATAGCCCTGTGAAGGCAGTCACCTTCCGTTTCAAAATCTCCGCTTCTCCCAGGACTTCCTGCACTGCCACTGAACATAACGGCAGTACAGCTGTGCCTGCTTTTCCCTGCATAAGGACCTATTTTTAATTCAGTCTGGGGGCAGCAAAAACAGTGGCAGCCTAAGAATGTTTCCTGATGGAAAGGGAAGCCCAAACATCAAGTACTACAGTATTTGACTTAATCCAGAGAACAACCTCTCTTGACAGTAATCAAGAGTCTTCAACAAGGTTGTACTGCCTAAAATAATAGGATGTCAGGGTATTCTTTGCAAATAAAATATCTGAGGATTTGTGGGGGGGTGCCTCGCTATGGATGATCTGTGATATGAATTCACCCTGGTAGCTGCAGCGATGCCAACCACAATTATTCCTGGTCCGTATTTGCAGCTAGTTTTTTGTCCAGCACCAACTCACGCAGTGCGAACATCAGCAAAGAATACTTTGTGTGTGCAGACCAGGCTGTGCGCAGGCCAGGCTCTTCTGGGTGGTGCGTAGATCTTGTCAACAGTTTTCAAAAGGACATTCAGTCAGAGCAAGCAATTGCCAAGAATAGGGAATAATTAGTATGTCAGCCAGACCACTCTGGAAAAGCAGGTTTCCAAAACAAATCTGGCCTGACTTGCAGCATTAGGACATAGCTTTGCCCTAAGCAATGTTTGGAGCAGCCAGGCGATTCCTTCTGGAAAATGCTTGAGACAGCCTTCTTCCTTGGGAAGAGACAAAAAAGGTGATGCCACACTCAGGTCTTTGTCCCCGCAAGGCAGCCACATTCTCAGGTCTCTGTTTGCCCACAAGACACAGAGATGCTTTGTCTGGGAAGTGTCACCATAAAAAGCCAGATAGATTAGCTCACATTTTTGCCACCACTAGTCTCATGGCAGCTGGCAGAGACTATTATTTATTTCCATCTCAGAAATACCTATTCAGAAAGATGTCTCCTTGCCTTCACGCACACACTCACATAAATTCAGTGAGAGGGCAATTGCTCACACCTTCAGAAGGTGTTTCCAGCCGGGCGCTCCATAGAGCTCCCTTTGCTCTCTGCCCGGGAAGGACTGACGGAGGCATCCAGTCTCTATTAGCTGGTTAAATGAGTTTGCAACACATTACAACAGTGGATTCATTTTGTTCTGACTTTTGCCACAAGTCCCTCATGATCAAATAAGTAATCAAGCCTGTCTGTCTGTCCTAGATACAGTTCTGTCTGGATACAGCCCGATACTCCCCTCCGACACGCACCCTTTGACGCAATGCAGAGATTTATTACTGTGAAAACATCTTTTCTGAAATTGAATCTCTTTGAGTACTGAGAGCCAAATTTTGCAAAGGGAAGGCAAATGAAAACATTTTAGCAGGTAATAAATGGATGATCGAGCTCATGGTTTTTCTCAGAAGGGATCCTTGGCTTGTGGTCGAATGATTTTGGATACTAATCTGCTAAAAATAATGTGGTGTCTCGCATTCCAATGACAGGATTGTTGTTGTACAGATAATACTTCAGGCTGCATGAGAGAATGTGGTTTAGTAGGTCATGCCCTTGAGGGATTTTTTTAACGGGAAATAACTTTTATAAAACCAAGAATGAGTTAGTAAGATACTGTCCTGGTTTGAGCGACACAGGACTAATTTTTCTTCTAATACTTGGGAAAACTGCACTTTTAGAAGACTCTAGTGTCTGAATTTGTGAAAATATTTACTTTACAGCCAGCTATGTTGTGTGGGTCTCAAGGTCTCAGTGTTTTCGAGCTTGCCAGGTGCAGGGATGAGGAGGAGCGAGACCCGGGCACTTGACTCACGCTGGCCAACAGAATTATTTCATACCATCAACGTCACATTCACTATAAATTAGAAAGTTTGCTGCGAAGTTCTCTCTCTCCCTTGATGGCTGCCATCCTGAGGACTTCGTGCCCTGGTGCCGGACCCCTGAGGCCTTCCCTTCCTCCTGAAGCTGTAGCGCTCGCAGTGTCCGACATTTGCTGCCCACTGCTGGGAGTGCACAGCTTCCTACTGATATAATTGGCTGAGTATAATCTTTGTATATTCTGTATTGGTGTCGGGATCAATATCGGTTCTTTAGTGCTGTTAATGTTAATTATCTAATCTTATTCTATTAAATCTGTTTATACTTCAGCTCCCGGGTTTCCTTGTTCTTTCCCGATTCCCTTTCCCAGGTGGGGAGGGGTCATCGGGTGATAGCATGATTGTCTAAATGACAACAAATTGTTATGGGACTCTCAAACCATAACAGATACTAATTCCTCACGCTCTTCTGCAGTGAGAACACCCAAAGGCACACTGACATCGACTGGTAATTTTTTATTCTGTGAGCATAATTTTGCATCGTGCTTTAGCCTGAATTAGTTCACAGCATCTTCTTACACTTCATATTTTTTTTAGGCATTAACTGTGTGATTATCTCTAGTGTTCCATGTGAGATAATGTGCCTCATGCCATAGGTCTCCGCTGCAGCATCTAGACTCTGTAGGAGTATACTGACGGCCAGTGACATGCTCTGGTTATTGCTGTGTGAATCAACTGGTTCCACTGCAGAAAAGAGCACATTTGTGATAATCCCAAAAGTGCCACACATGAGAATGACCCGACTGAAAATGACAAAAGCACCATTAGCCCTGAAGGCTGAAGCTCACAGATGGAGAGAGCTCTCAGATGCCATCTACAGAGGACGCACAGGAGGGAATGAAATGGGCAGGCAGCTTCTGCATGATTTCAGGCCAGGCCAAGCAGCGTGGGGTTGGGCCAGAAATCCTTTGAATTTCTGGTGTAAAGCTAGTGTAATAAGTAATTTAGCAAAAGAATTTTGCTTCAGCCTAAATGAATGTGTGCTTGCTATGGCTTCAGCTAAGATAGGCATGTGCTTGCTATGCCTTTGGAAAAGGGATAGTGTTAGATAGGATATCAGATGAAAGCAACAGTTGAAAGTACCGAACCATTGCAAAACAAAGGGTGGTGTAGTTAGCCAAGATAACCACAGAAACATAAAAGAGTAAAGAAGCCACAAGAAGGACATGGTGATAAAGACTTTGACCCTCCCTCCAACGACTACCAGGAAGACCCCTGAGGAAGCCCAGCGCCTGTGCCGCTAGAACAGAGGGAGCATGTTCGGGGTGGGTTGCATTCCAAAAACTCATTGATTATGTATTTGGGGGTGGGTTGTGTTCCGAAAACTCATTGATTATGCAAACTATGTTCCAAGAAGAAACATGAATAAGTATAAGGAATACGAAATAAAAACAAGCGTTTGTAAAGGAAAGATGAGCCACAGGAGGAGAAATCCCCTGTGTAACTCCCAGCGCTGTAATAAATATTCTTTGCTCCACCGAATTTGCCCTGGACTAAAACTCAATACAGTGAGTGCGTTTCTCACACTAGTGAGCCCTCTTGTCTGACCCAGCGTGGTCCGACTGGCAACCTGTAGTCAAATCTGGCATACAGGACCCTTCCATCTGGTCTCTTCCCTGGAGGAGATGGGATAGCTATTCAAGTATGAATGACACTTGAAGAGACAAATGCCTCCTCCAGAGGCTACGAATGAGCTTCCACAGCAGCAGGGGCAGGGGACAGACCTTCCAGCCATTGCTCCTTTCTCCTACTGCCGCCTCTCTGCCTACAGCAACAGCAGATCCCCCTGAGACAGCTGATACTGCTCTTGATGGCAAGAAGCTGAAGTACCAACAGCTTCCAGGAGGTGAGAGTGGCCAGTGGAAAAAGAAGAGAAGGATGCCAAAAAATGGTGAGTCTTTACAACACCCCGGTGAACACACCACCTTACCCAAACTCTCAGTCCAGGGATGTGGGCCAGGGTAAGGTTTGAGATGTCTTCTCAAGCAGAAGGATATCTCTGGTGCTCAGACGTTTCTCAAGCGTCTTCATAGAGCTGAATCCCAGGCTTCGGTCTGAGGACTTGCTCTCTCCTTTGTCTGGACTCCACTGACGGGAAACCATCCTGGCTATGAAGCACCGTCCTACCTCAGCCAGGCATTGCCTGGAGAAACAGACAACAGAAACAGGGACACCACCACCCCTAGAGCTACTGGGATAGATAAGAGAGTCTTTATATTGAGCGGAGGGAGCACAGAGGCAGTATGACATGGACAGGTAAACGATAAGGAAGAAATGCCGTGACTGCTGTTGGCAGCACTGCAGCTACAGGGGACAGCACCAAGCCAGGAGCATCTCTAAGGCTCCTTTACAGAAAGCAGCTGGAAATGGGTCTGCCTGAAAAAAAGCCCTGGGCCCAGAAACTTCACTAACCACTGACAGCCATCCGAGGGCAAAAGGAAGTAAACCTCAAGGGTCAGAGGAACCCTCACTGGCAGGACTGGGTAATTAACTACTCACATATGCTAACTGTTCAATTCTTCCTGAGCTTTCCTCAGGTAATGAAGGTTTTCCTATCCCCTTAGCAAAGCATTCAGTGCTTGACAGTGATAATGTGCTTTCCATTAAGCCTGGTGAGGGAGGCATTTGGCTTTCTCAGGTTTCAGGGTGAAGCTTGGCTCGGTTTTGGTTTATAAGTTTACTGAGGCTTTGAATCCTGCCCCTCGTTTCTGGGTTTCAAAGTCTAAGGCTGCTTCAGAATAACATGTCATAATGACATTTAGTGGCAAAAAAAAGCAACTCATATCCTTCAGCCCTTGTGTTCTCCACACTCCTGGTCTTAGTTTAGCAGATTAGTCAGTGGGCCATAAAATGAGGGACAGAATCATACACTCCCAAGCAATAAGCAAACCTATCCCTCTCTAGGTAATTCCTGTAAGGGTGTTTCATTTGACTTATTGACACCAAAGGGACATGGGAAACATGAAAGACTCACCTTCTGTGTTTCTCAGGCTGTTATGGCTGAAGAACAATTACGGCCGGAGAGCTGTTTTTTCTAGCATTATGTGTGGTCAATGCATCTGGCCGATTCATAAATCCTTTTAGGGAACATTCCAGCATTTGTGGAAAAAAATGTCAGGTTCGAGTGTTTATTTTCCAAAGAGATCACGTACTGCTGTTCTTTCATAATGACTATTTCTATTGTACCAGATGACTGATGGAGCATTAATCAGCTTATCTGATGGTCTCTGTGTGCTAGAGCAACATTTTCTCACGCTATTGCTATTGATCCGTTACCA
This sequence comes from Anarhynchus alexandrinus, assembly GCA_008711295.1. Lineage (NCBI taxonomy): Eukaryota > Metazoa > Chordata > Aves > Charadriiformes > Charadriidae > Anarhynchus > Anarhynchus alexandrinus. The sequence continues at coordinate 22,327 of VUYV01000461.1, forward strand.
TCCCATTAGCTTACAGAATTGACTTATGGAGCACTTTAGACACAGGAAAAGCAGTTACTACACAAAAGTGCCCTCTATTTTTATTAATACATGGGAGCTAAATTCTCAAGCGTTGGCTTGACACCACTGATATACAAGAAACTGTAACCTGTCTGCCAATTGGCCTTGTAGGTATGTGATACATTTGCATCTCCCCGTAGAGTTAGTGAATTCGTGCTGAAATACGATGTCCATTGCTGGTAATAATGTCTCTGTGCTGAACACTAACAGATCAATTACTGATAGGATTATGAAGAGATAACAAGGAACCTAAGTACAGTATATTCTAATTTTAACAATATTTACAGTTCGCAGCAAGGCACTTTCATTATTGGCATCAAGTGCCTCTGTCCACTGTCAGTTCCTGCTCCAGCAATCACAAGGATAAAGATGATCTAATGAAGAATTTTTTTTACACAGACTCTTTTGGACAAAAAAAAAACTGGAAAGGAAAAAAAGAAATGTAGAGCCTCAGAAATTTTCCAAATGCTACTTTTTGTTTCAGTTGACACAGGGCTCAGCTTCTTTTTTACTCTCATATCTGGAACCTGAACATACTCTCACTGAAGACAGATGAAAAAATTCCAGTGATGACCCAGGAGGATCATCGATTGCCATAGCTCACGTTTTGACAGCAAGGACCTAACTAAACACCAGGTCTTTCATAGGCAGGACTGGCTTTGGGAAGAGGTGAAGTAGATAATCGCAGAAAAATCTACGCTGGCTCAGCAGCAGTGGCAAAGTGGCTCTTACGTGTTCCCATTTGTTCTGGCTGGTTCAGAGGGTAGACACCAAGAAAGCTCTGGAGCCCCAGTGGTACCCAGCTATCTGCTGCTGCCTGCACCCCTGCCCTTGCCCCGTCCCTGCCTCTGCACCTTGTGGGGAGAGCAGCCACCCTATCAGGAGGCTTCCCAAGCACAGGGGTGAGAGCAAAGAGGAAACCCGGTGGTGGGAAGCACTGCCTTGTCTCACCTTTTCCCTGCTCAGTGGCATGGCATTGCCAAGTAGGGCTGGGCACAGGAGATGGGAGGGAAAAGAGGGGCAGGCACTTAGAATCATAGAATCATTATGGCTGGAAAAGACCTTTAAGATCATCAAGTCCAACTGTTATCTGACTCTACCAGGCCCCCTTCTAAACCATGTCCCTGAGCACCATATCTAGGCAGCTTTTAAAGACATCCAAGGATAGTGATTCAACCACCTCCCTGAGCAGCCTGTTCCAATACTTGATAACCCTTTCTGTGAGGAAATTCTTCCTTATATCCATCCTAAACCTCCCCTGGTGCAACCTGATGCCATTTCCTCTTGTCCTATTGGTTGTAACTTGTGAGAAGAGACCAGCACCCACCTCTCTACAACCTCCTTTCAGGTATGCCGCATCCAGGCACGGAGGTAGCAGATCCATGATTGTCCCTGCTGAGAAGGGGATTTGCTCAGCCTCAGGGCTCCAAGCTGGTCATGCAAATCGACACTTTAGTGAGCAGCTTTGCTGCTGTCATGAAATTGATTTTTTTATGACCCAGTATGAGGACAAAATAATATATTTAATCTTCTTCAAGTGTGGGGCAGAAAAATGCATTTGCCTGCTTTGCTGAGGTCACTGAGCCTATCTCACTCGCTGGGGCTGGAATGGATGGAACAGCTTTGTGTGGCGCAGCGTGATGGACTGCCAAAGAGATGCCTCTGACACGGCCAAGAGGAAGGCAGCTCTGTGCACGCAGCACATTCGAATCATCCTTTTTCTGCAGCTTAGGCAGCCATTTATACCACTGCAGTTAGCTGCTAGCAAGCCCATTTACATTCATTTCAGACATGAGAAAAATAACCAGTGCACAGCGGTGGTGAATCCAACCCAAAAGAGAAAACCTGAGATGTGACTGACACCTCTGTCAACAAGTTAAATGAAATAGACTCTACTTAAACTCCACATTCTCTCTCTCAGCCAGATGTGAATATCATGGAGTATACCTTAGGAAGAGATTAGAGTTGGGTTCTTAATTTAGACATAAGCTGCCAATATTAAATTTATTGGAACCTCAGCGAGTGTGGTCTATATTTCAGGAGTCACATGTCTTTTACATGCTTCTGAGATAAGGCTCAGTTTCTTTTAAAATTAATCATGCCAACAAACAGGCTTTATTCTTGACTGTCGCCTAGATCTTGCATCAGTTACTGACAGTTCTGAATAGGACCCTCTTTTACAGCAAAAATGACTGCAGATGGTTTCCAGAAATGGACTCTCAGAGGTACGGGGAATGCATCTCCTCCATTTTTTCCTGTGTAGGGATCTCCCACATTTGTAAAACTGCTGCAAAAATCAGTCTAAAAAGAAGCAGTCTGAAAAAATAGGCCTGGCACAAATTTGAATGAAAATGGATATTAATACTGTGGCTTTGGGGAACAGATAAAGAAAATAGAATGGATTTTCTAAACTGATTATACTTTGTCCTTAGCTTTGGCAGTGTCTCTCCATAATCTCCATAATCTGTTTAATTCCTTGCACTCCTGGAGAAACATCTTTTCCTCTATGGAGATCATTCATATTAAATGAATAATTGGTTTGTTCTGTTGCTTCAGTTTTTATTTAAAGCATAACTCATAGGCAAATTCTGTACTCCCTCTAGATTTTATGAATTATAAACCATACACTAAACCTATTTTACATAAACCAACAAATTTTCTCTTTCTAAAGCTAGAAGCTCTTCAGCGCTATAAGAAGTCAGCAATATCTAGGCAGGCAGATGATAATTACCCTGTTTCTTTATCAAGCCTGTGACTCTAATGCACATTAATTGGAGCTTTACGTGCAAGTCTGAGTTCTTTCTCATTCTTCAGGGTGCTGAACAGCTTGCCTAACACCTGGAGGTGGGAAGCCTCATTCAAGGTGCCAAGCTCCTGTAAGAACTGTGGGCCTCTGTTATAACCCAAGGCTCCTCCAGCTGCTTAACAGAGTTTGATGCATCTGTTATAATATGTCTCAGAGTGAGAAATCCCTTTGTATTTATCTGTCTAATCTTTCTGTCTCACTCTTGGCTATCCAGACTGAACAAAGAACTGTGAGAGTTGTCAGACTTCTCGGGATGACAGCCCAGTTTGTAATTACCTTCCTATATCTTATTTAAAAAATGATATATATACATGTATTAATGTAATGTAATAATAAGCGTGTATATAGTGACTGCATGCCATATAGCAAAGTAATAGAGCAAAATCTCACACTCAAAATTCTTTATCTAGCTCAACTCTTCTATGACTTGGCTAAAACTGGAAGTAGGGGTTATTTTTCTTTTGAACAGTAGTTCTCTGTACTCCTGTATTTGCAGTTGCTATTCCACATCCTGATGCCCTGGATAACCAAGAACAGGCAAGAATTATCTGAGATACAATTTCATGACTGTAATGATAATATCCAGGACTCAGTCACTTGTTTTTAGTTGTTATTGCCCTCTTTCATGTCCTTTCTTGTCTTTCTGACAAGCGCACAGAAGACTTTTTGTGTCCAACGTACATGATAAATACTTGTCAAAATGTTGTATGCCCAGAAAATTAAAACTTCTGCTAAATTTTTAACTCTGGTAGTGTTATTGTAAGCCTCTTGGCTTTAAAATACTACCAATTCAGTCCATTGTACAGTTATGCTGACCAAGAGTCTTCTGCTGTAGTGTTTCAATATTCTAAAGATGCCACTACACATCATCTGCGTTTCTGCTTTTTAGGAATTCCATTTCCTAATTGCATACATAAACCATTATATTCTTTAGGTACACTGCTCAAGACTGAAGTTCTCAAGATAGGATCTAGGACACCCGCACTAGTTCTTGTGTTATTACAAGAGAAGGCCTAAGTTTCACAGCCATTTTTTAAAGTTTTTTGAAGTAGCATTCTGCTTACTTTTATCATCGTACAGTACTCAAACTAAAGAAACCAGAAGTTGTGGATTTTCTATTCAAAAAAGAAGTTAAATGAGTTTTGAAGCCTTCTCTCAAAAATTAGGAGCTAGAGGGTACCATCCATTATTTAATTCTATTGTGATTTTCTGCTCATATCGGTGTTGTGCATGACAATGTATTACCAGAAACTTGCTGAAATCTGCTGTAGCCATTTCACTTGCTGCAATGAACATGTTTTTCATAGATACACAGTAGATGATTGCTTTTCTGGATTCCACTGGACAAGATCTGCAGACTGTTTGAATTGTGTACAGTATCATACAGAAGTAAGTGTTACAGAATGATTCCAGATTTATCAGCTTTATCTCTGATGTGTTAGAAGTTGTTCAGGCTTTTGCCTCAGAAACACAGAAATTATTTGCTTCAGGAGTGTGACCATATTGTCATGAGCTACTGAGCATTTATTCTTTTTGAAATATGCAGTGCATTGCTCAATAGTAAAGGGAGGGTTACATTTTGCTCAGCAGGAGCAATAAATTAAAAGAACATATTCCCAACAGTTGTCATGCTATAACTGTTATCAAAACTGATTCTATGTGGTTGTTCTGCTACGAAAATTTGTACCTATTACAAACTGATGCAAATACACAGAACACAGACTAGAGATAGAGAGCTGAATATGCAGCACAAAACACAGGAATGTCTGCGGGTGCCTGCACTCAAGTGTTAAAAATTCACAGTGAGGTTCTTGCTCCTGGAAAGTTTTGTCATTTAAGTCTCTCAGACCCATATGTGCTCTGAGACTTTATGAAAAAAAGAGAATGAGAAATGCCCTAGTGGGTCTTCTTAAAATAAAGGTCTTTTTCCATAAATCACTGCCTACTAAGCTGGCTTACTTTTATATCTCAATGCTTAGAATATATTATAGCATTTAAAATAAAAAGGTAACATCTGCTCACATACCACACAGCCATTTAAACTTTTTGATAAATAGCAAGGATAAAAGATAAGAAGTAGGAACAAAAATCTCTAATTGTTATAAAAAGCTGATTTTTAACATTAGCTTACCAAAAATATTACATAATTATGCTTTCTTTCTAGAACAATGGGGTCCAGATGAGACATTCACGCTATGACTCTTTTAGCTGTTTAAGTGATCTGTTAGGTGAAAGCTCTATGACTACCTGCTCATCTGACTCAGTGGCAGAATGTAAACCTTTCCAAAAAGTGCAATTTAGCTAACATAGAATACTGTCTTGTTGGGTTTTTTTTTTTGTTTTGGTTGGTTGGGTTTTTTTTTTTTACATTCAAATGGATGAATAGTTTTAGAGCAAATGAAATGCCTAATATGAGAAGTTGCATTCTGAGGCCCCGCTGGGGCCAAGGAAGTCAAGGATGGCTGTGGCTTCACTTCCACTTGACAGACACCTTTGGTTAGGGCATTCTCCGAGGCTGGGGATGACCTGAGTTCAAAGTGCCACTTTGCTTCGGGACAACTGAACAAACATCATCCAGAGGAGTGCTCTAAATCTTCTGAGCCCAGGGACTGTTGGACTTTGATTTTTGATTTTCCAGTCACATGTCCTTACTCACTTCAAGTCAATGTGAATAATATTGAATATTCGCTGGGGACAAAGGGTCTTACTGTCTCGCTTGCACGATGCTTGTCTGAGACCCGAGGCAGGGGAGGGATGTGCTTGTGGACTATATTGCTGCTTCTCCCCTCAGGATAGGTGTGTGGGCAACAGGCAACAGTAGGCTGCATCACAGCTTCGAGGGCAACTTGGAGTGAGCAGAAAGACCAGGACTTTAGGTGCAGGTGGGGGATACATGTGGGAGGCCTTAACCATTCAACTAAGGTAACAGGATAAATATGCCCTGAATAGATGAGGATTACAGGAGGATAAGAAACCATAAAGACACCTAAAGGTAATGAAACAACTAAAGATAACTGTGCCATCCTGTTGGGGTTAATAAGAGGACAGCAAGTAAAGCAGGATAAGTGAGAGAGGAGAGTGTGGGAAGAAAGAAAAGCTTTGATTTACTTTGTTTTACAGGTACCAGACAGAAACAACGCAGCATTCCTTTCTTTTCTCTATGGTTGTGAATGGGACAGGGGAGTAAGAAGATAAGTTTCAAGCACGCTTATCAAAAGAGTGAGAAGTCAGGAAAGCAACTTCTGTTTTGTTCTTTTTCTGTTCTGGTGGGAGGAAGGGAGCTGGTGAGGGAGGAGAGCAGATTTTATTTGCATGTCAGTTGGAGGAGCAGTGAACAGAGTGGGAGGACAGTAAAACCTTTTGTAGGTTTCTGAGATTAAGAGAGCTGTGAAAACTTGAAATCTAGTCTCACTTCATTTGATCATTAGCAGGCAGGGCACAGAATAAAAGAAAAATCTTCCATTTCATTGGCCGAGGGGCTTTCAGAAAGAAATGTAGTATTTATTAATGTTGTCATGTCCTTGTGTTTATTGTACTTACTGTATTTTTGTATTAGTATTCAATAGGAGTATATCGCACAACTTGTATTGTGGTTAATGTTTAAGAAGCTGATTCTAAAAGAAGGAATGGGAAGAGGATGTTTTTATGAGGGGGAAGAAGAAATTAGTGAAAGGAAATTCCTTTCTTTCCTCTTTGGTATTTTTTTTTTTTTTGGAAAGGGGTTTGAAGAAATTAAAGCACTGGCTTTTGTATGTGTTCACTATGAGGAGAGAAGTTTCTCCTTACATCTCATTTAGTCCAGCCTGTTTAGTCTGTGGCTAAGAATACATGAAACATCCTATTGTAGGATCAGTGAGTCAAACCATTAGTGCCTGTACGGTCTCTTACAGTGGCAATACAAGATGCTATCGGGAGAAAGCAGAGAAGACCACTATCTGGAGTCCATTCCCCTTATAGTTCCTCATCATCCGCAAGTCTTTGTTAAAAGATGTCGGAAGGTAACATACATCTCTGCCTGTTCCCTTTAAGGAATTTGTCTAGTCCCTGTCAAGCCTGTGATAGTATCTCCCTTTTGTCCATTTTAAACTAGCTTCACCAACTGCTCTCTAGTCCTAGCAAGGTGTAGTGGATTTCAGTTCTGCATTGACCTTTTCCACCACCTTCATAATTTTGTAAGTCTTAGTCCTTCTTCTTTTCCGCCTTCTCATTTCCCTAATGAACAGCTTCAGCCTTTTTAATCTTTCCTAATAAGGCTGCCATGACATTCCCTCAATCATTTTGGTTGCCTTTCTCTGTACCTTGTCTAACTCCACTGTGCTCTTCTTAAGGACCCAGAGATTTTAAGTTTGCAAGGTGAGGGTTTAACATAGTGGCAAAGTGATGTTACCCATCTTATTCTCAACACCTTTCCTGATGATGATCTACATTCTGCCGGCTTGTTTTGGCTGCCACTGACCACCAGGCCAATGATTTTGGTAAACTGACCATGATATTTCCAAAATTACTTTCCTGAGCTGAAACTGTCAATTCTGAATTCTGCATGTAGGCCCCCTTCAGGTTATTTTTCTCTAGATGCGTTTCTTTTCATTTAGATACACTGAAACTAGTTTGATGCCTTTTTGTCCATTCAGTTTTGTAAACTCCTTCTGGAATTCCTCATTGCCTATCAGAAAAACTTGGTATCATCTTCAAATATGAGGATTTTGCTTCATTTCCCTTTCCAGACCACTGGTGAAGATGCTGAATAAATCCGGTCCTAACATCAGTCCCTACAGGACTCCACTGCTGATGTTTCTCCACCCTGGAAAGCACTAGCCTTTCTTTCCTATGCTTTATCCATCCTCCAGTCAATAAAAGGTCATTTCCCGCGAGCCTGTGGCAGTGTAAGGGTTTTTTTGTAACCATTGGCATGTAATCTGGTCAAAGGCGTTTTTGGAAATTCCCCTTTGCCCATGTTATAGAACTCCATCAGCCCAGGGAGGCAGGACACTCTTCCAGCCCAGCCATGCTGACACTTTTCAATAGACTGCTTATTCATGTATTCAGGAACCTCTTTCTTTATTATAGACCTTTTCCACCATTTTCCCATGCGTCAGGCTCACTGCCCAGTAGCTCCCAGGTTCCCCCCTCCAGCACTTGCTGTAGGTGGCCAACAGTTCTGCAATTTTATGTCTCGTTTCCTTCTGAACTCTTGGGTGAATGCCATCTGGTCCTGGTAACTTATTAACTTTTCAATCTTCTGGTTGGTCTAAATATTTTTGGTATGCCTACTTCAAACCAATCTACCTCATTTGATCTCTCTGATATAAAGGGTGTATAGGTTATGGGAGCCTTCCCAAGAGTGAAGCAAATATCTACTGAGTTTCTCTGCTGCTGCTCTTTTGTCCCCATTTGCCCCTTATTTCCCATCCTCAGGCAGTCCCACCATTTTCCACCCAGGCTTCCTGCTTGTGTGGATAGGGCCACTTGACCTCCAGGAGTAAGAAACACGCAGCATCTTCTGAGGTGCTCTCTCCTCTTCTGCCTTGTAAATGTTTAAATTGTCAAAAACATTGGTATTATCAGCTTGGCTGGGGTCAATGCTAATATTCATGTTTACCTACAGTGCTTGATGCAGTCACGCCTAACGAAAAACATCATAGCACAGTAATTAATGATCATTTTTCAAATGTTCGATAAATCATACTATTTATTTCTATCTCTTGCTCGGCTTAAACTATAAGTTATCATTAAGAATGTGTTTGTACTGCTTCAGGTTAAATGTCCATCTAGTCTACCATCCTGACACTGACAGACAAGGATAGCAACAAGGAATACTTCCCCAGTTGCTAACAATTTGTGGCTCAGAGAAACAGTGAACAATTATTCCCTATTCATCTTCACTATGACACTCATGATTTTATAGGCACCTATCACATTGTATCTCAGGGGAATGCTCCTGGCTGAATAACCTTATTAAGCAAATCCTTTCCTTTCTGTTCCGTACATTTGATCACTGGAACAGGTTGCCCAGAGAAGCTGTAGATGCCTCAACCCTGGAAACATTCAAGGTCAGTTTGGATGGGGCTCTGAGCAACCTGATCTAGTTGAAGATGTCCCTGCTCGTTGCAGCGGGGGGATTGGAGTAGATGACTTTTAAAGGTCCCAAACTCAAACTATTCTATAATTCTATGATTTTATGACCATCCTTATTCTTTTCTGGACCTTCAGCTGGAGATTTTTGGTTTCCTTGCCTGTTATCAAGTCCTTTGCCTGGTTTTAATTGTTTTGTGCAATTTGTGACATTTTTTGTCTGGAGTATAATGTGCAAAATAGGGCACCCTGGAAGCTTGTTTATTTTCTTCCCCAGAGCTCCAAGTAGGTAACAGACTCTGGCATGGGGATTTGCAACTCTTTTTAATCATGTATATCTATCCACACTCCACATTCAAAAAGCATCCCATATTTTCATCTGGGATTTCTGGGAATAAAAATGTGCATGCACGCTATGCAGAAAGCCCATCATGGCTGTTCACACACAGTTAAACTTTACAGCTGAACTAACTTAGTTAGATGCTCACCATCTGTCAGGAAATAAACTTGTCAGAAAATGAACTCTGTAAATGAAAAGGGAGCACTTTTTCATTGGATTGACAAACTGAATCAGCTTATCACGTGGTGTGAGGTGTGCTAGAGCAGGAGAGTTATGTGGCTGCAGGCATGGGAAGAAAGGGCAGGAGCAGTCTTCTGGGAAGCAATGAGCCACAGGGATGGCCAGACTACACCTGACCTGCACACAGACTCACTATGGGTGGGACAGATGCAGTCACAGATGAGTTGCAGAGTTGAGCTGGATGTGCGCTGTGTTCTGGACAAGTTGGATTTACTGCACACTTGCACAGCAACTGTATTGGGTGTCCATGCCCTGGTGTTGTCAGTGGGGGGCTGCAGGGGTGACCTCTGTGAGAAAAGACCAGGGGCTGCCCCTCTGTTGGACAGAGACAGTTCCAGCCAGCTCCAAAATGGACCCACCACAGGACACAGCTGAGCCTGTCAGACAAGCTGGTCACATCTCTGTGAAAACATTTAAGAAAGGGTTGAAGATACCGCACACCATCTGTGAGAGAGGGGAGTGAGAAAATGTGAGAAACAGCCCTGGAGACACCAAGATCAGAGAAGAAGGGGGAGGGAGGAGGCGCTGCAGGTGCTAGAGCATATATTCCCCTGCAGCCCATGGAAAAAAACAAGGTGATGCAGGCTATCCCACTGCAGCCCACGGAAGACCATGACAAAGCAGATATCCAGATTGCAGCCCATGGAGGACCCCACACCACAGTAGGTGGACGTGCCCTGAAGGAACCTGCACACGGAGAGCCTATGCAAGAGTAGGTTTCCTGGAAGGAGCTGTGGCCCATGGGGGACCCATGATGGAGCAGTCTATTCCTGAAGGACTGCAGCCTGTGGGAAGGACCCTTGCTGGAGCAGCAGGAATGTGTGAGGAGGAAGAAGTGGCAGAGAGGAGCTATTGTGGACTGACTGCAATCCCCCATTCCCCATCCCTCTGTGCCACCTGGGGAAGGAGAAGGTAGAACAGTTGGGAATAACAAAGTGAGGTTGAGCCTGGGAAGAAGGTCTGGGGTGGGGAGATGGTGTTTTTGTTTTCTCTTTGTTTCTCACTACCCTACTCCTTTTTTTTTTTTTTTAATTAGCAATAAATTAAATTAATCTTCTCCAAGTCGAGTCTGTTTGCCCATGACAGTGACTGCCAAGTGATCTCCCTCACTTTATCTCTACCCATGAGCTTTTTCACCTTATTTTCTCCTCCTGTCCTGTTGAGGTAGGGGAGTGAGAGAGCAGCTGGGTAGGTGTCTGGCAGCCAGCAAAGTTCAACCACCACACTCTGTAACACATGGAACATCTTGACTGCAACCAATTCATTGCAAAGTAGAAGTACAAAGTACTCATTTCTCAGGATTGCTCAGTGTCTGGGAACCTCAGTATCATCCAGTCGCATCGTGAGACATCTGGAAATCCTGGCAAAAATGTGGTGATGGTGTAAAAAGTACAGTAAACCCCAGCAAACTATTACAAGAAACAATAGGGTTGGCCAGGCTGTACCAAATAATAAACAAGAAAATGTTAAGGGCTGATTTATGAAAGAAGCTGATGTGAGATGTCATCCCCAGTCACAGCCGTGGGAACCACCAGCCCTGTCTGCTGCCTCTCTCTTCCCCCTCCTTACGTTCACAGCTGCCATCAGCCTCGTCTGCTGGGGTACCTGCCCTGTGGCAGCACCACACGGGGTTCCCTGGGGAGAGCCGAGAACGGGCTGGCAAGTTTACAGGGGCCTGAGTGCCCTGGTTAGTGATGGGAGCCCTGGGATGCACTGTACCCATGTCACCGCACGTTAATGCAAGCCTCCCTCCGCCCGCGTTCAGCGGAGCGCGTACCAGACACAGCCCATGTGGCCCTGATAGCACCTGGTACGAATGTTTGAGAAAGAGGTGGTTTTTTTGGCCCTTACAGGGTTGTTTACTCAAGTGATAACTTTATTTTTATATCGTTTACAGAAATCTTGGGCTGGGTCCAAGTCACACTTGGCATTTCTCCAGCAGGAGGGATTGTTGTCGTAGTTTTACTTTCATTGTAGTCCTGGGTATGGTAGGGGCTTGCTAGTTGTAAGTCTTTGCCGTCTCCCCCTCTTTCTACCTTTCTGTTTGTACAGCTGTAATCAGAACACTAAAAAGCTCCTTGAAAAGCTGCAGTTAAGTACTGATATTCTCTTCACGATTCTGCAGGGCTGGTTCAGCTACTACAGGACATATGTTTAAAAATACATGACGATGCAACTACCCCAAAGCATCATTGCAAACAGATGAACGAATGAATGTTTAAGCTCTGTAAAACCACTGTGTTTAGGAGGAACGAGCTAACAGCAGCAATATGAAATTGCAGGTGCTGAATCTGCCTGGCTCAGGTCAAACGCCAACAAACCTTACAGCCATCCAGAGACGCTGTGGTGCTCGCTGAAGTCAATGGAAAGATCCTCACGCATTTCAGTATGAGTTGGATCAGAGCCAGCCATTTCAAAGATGACAGGTAATTATCACACGGTGCAAAAGAATGAGTTTCCAGTAAGTTGTATGGTACCATCCTGTAAAAACAATATACTATGCTTTTGAACTTGGTAATTATTCCTTCTCTTTTTCGTCATTTGAGCAGCTGAGTACACAATAGTTACCGTAAGATTATTTGGATGGCTGATTGCTTTATTGCTAACACTAAAAATCAGCACAACTCCAGCATGCAAATGTTCATGCCCTCTCTGGAAACCTGTTTGAAAGTAGCTTCCTCCCTCCTCATACGAACATTAAAAAAACCCAAGATGGTCAAGCCAAGCATTTACAAGCCTATAAGGTGTCCCAGTTAGGGCTTTTCATGCTCTCTCAGTTTGTTCTTTCTTGTGCGTAAGTGTTATGATATCATATTTAGTTGTAAGTTAATTACAGGACATTCCAACTTCACAAGCGGAATGAGTGATGCACTGGGACAAACCTGGAGCCTGTAATGGTCGAGACTGTAGGCTGCTTCCTTTAAAGACATATAAGTAGACATGCCCAAACCACGACAAGTGGGTAAGCCAGGGGAAAGCAGGATGGCCAGCGATGACCTTAAAACTGGACACTTGACTGCTTTTCTGGGGGACTGAATCCTGACCTTCCCTCAGCTACCGACTGCTTCTGTGATTCTAGATGATTTTTTTTACACTTAACCTGTTGTCTTGGCCAATAAGTGATGCTCACACTTTGTAAATTTAGGGCCCTGATTTTCTTTTTCTTAAAACAGTATAAATTGGCATATATTTTGCATTGATAATTTTAGCTTTTTAAGAAAAAATGCCTCTGCCTATAAAATGAGAATAATGATACCATATAATGTAACAGTTGCATTGTGGAGATAACTATAATAATGGTTTTGAATTACTTAGCTTATTCTATTAATAGCACTCCTGAAACCTCTGTAAAGAAAAAGAGATTTCTTTTTAATCCAAATCACTGGATGAGGTGAGAAACTACTGAAAAATGGCAGTACAGTTTTCTACTATTAAAGACAATCACAATGTCTGTGCATCAAAGGAGCAAATTAAAATTGCACAGATCCCCAATTCTGTCATCCTCTAGGTCCTCAACATGTGAATTTAAAATCTTTTCTCTATTCTAATGCACCAATTTGGAACATAATTTTTAACATTTAAGTTTCATTTCCAGTGCCGAGTTAACCATTTGAACTTTTGGAAAAACAGATAGCAATAATAAGACGCTATGCTAAGAAGAGAAGAGTGACATACATTACAATAAGTTTGGAAGCTGTTTTCTGATACCAAGATATATGTGTTAGTTATTGCAGTCTCCTTCCTTCTAATTTCTTTTGTCTGCTGCTCTTCTGTCATTCAGATTATTAATCACTTGCCTTCCTAATTCCTTCCTAGCTTCCAAAGGTCTCAATGAACTTACACACAGCAGTATTCCATTTTGCTGCATTACAGAAAAAGTCATGCTTCACCTCCAGAGCTGAGAATATTTGGAGATTTAAAACACAGTCAAGCTTTGGCAAGCATAGCAAATGATGCTTTCCCAACTCTAATGAGCTTCTATGTCAGATTCTTCTCTCATTTAGCCATGTTTCTCAACAGATTCAACCATAATGGGCCCTGAGCATCTAAAATTTAAAAAATAAGATACCGAAAAACAAGCATAGCCATTAAAAATGCTGTATAATCTTAACAGCCAATACTAGCAGCCATGCATGAAGTCTCAAGGGACTGGAAGGAGCTCTTCCTGTTAGGATCCATAGTGGGAGAGGATGCAGGGTCCTGCTAAGCTTCTGTCCACACAACATGCTGCAGGGGAGAATCCCTACCAAAATTCTGCACCTGCACACTTTTTGATCTGTTGATATGCTTGCACCAGTCTTCCCACCTGTTGTGTTGTACTAAAAGCATCTATCTGAAAAGCTTTACTCTGTAGGAGACAGGTAGTGAAGTTTTACACAAGCAACCTTGACTTTGGACATTGGGACTGGTAACTCATGAAACCATAATGTTCTAACATAATGGGACTCAAAATATTCTTGACAAAGCAGCATTTTTATACAATACTGCTATTTCCTTCATCCTGAGCAGCTAGCCAAAAATAGCAGAGTTGTTGGCTACTCTATCTAGAAGCAAAAGTGGTTGGCAGAGTGCTTCTTTGTTAATGTTCTCTTTATTTTCAAACGTGTACCAAGCTCCGTATCTTTGCACAGCGGAAGAGGAAAGAAATAAAAATAGCTTATTCATTCATTTTAAGTTTTCCTTCAGCCTACACACACTCCTAAAAGCCCATTCGTTTGTCTCTAGCTGAGGTCATGCCCTAGAGCTAGGGTCAACCTTTGGCCTCTGGCAACGTCACTGTTCCACCATACTCCTCCTTCTCTTGAACGACCTCAGCTCCACCAATCTGTCTTCTGACAGAAGAGCACCCAGATGAAGCCCTTCTGCTTTATGCAGTCAAATTTTTGCATTCCAACAACTAAACCCGATGACAGACATCCTGGTTTTGACTGAGAGTTGACAGAGATGAATCTGGCACATCACATAAATTAGCATAAGCTATCTAAAGAGTTTCAAAATCTGATGTGCCAAGCTTGCATTTATCTTGTGGTAAATGTAGAAATCATGGCACTAAAAATAAACTTTGCTATCATGGAGATTTCATTTTTCTCATAGTCATTAGATCACAAAGACACCTCAGCTCCCAAATAACTAATTACCCTTAAGTTGCAGTATCACAGAAGTAATCATTTTTAAAAGCCAGTCAAGTAAATAAAATTAATTTTGCAGAGTAATTAGCCAAGCAGCTATGACTGAGGTGAGCGATTCAATTAGAAATTTAATTATGCAGAGCTTGTTTATGCTGATATGAAAAAAAAAAAAAAAGATTCAGTCCATCCTTGGAAGCCTGTGGCTTTTGTTGACATTCCTATCAAGACAACACCAAGAGTAAAGGCTTCCTCTCAGGCAAATAAACAAATCTATTTCAGAGTAATTATTATCACACCTCAGGTAGTGACTGTTGTAAGCCATGACGCTGCATGCTAAGTGACTGACTGCTGGAGACGCGGAATTAGCCTTTAGAAATGCTCTGCCTGAAGTGCTGTTTGTTTTTGAAATCAATTAAGGAGCAGTAATAAAGAACAAGATCAGGGGTTCTTTTTTTTCTGTAGATATCCAAGAAGGCAAAATGGTGTCAGAAGATATGCCCTTATACTCTGCATGTGAAATGGTTACAGTGCCAGTATTTGGTTTTGACCAGTATTTGGCCAGAAAATGGTCAGCTCCATTCTAGCAGGGCAGGATGGAGGTCACCCCTTCTCGTGACCCTTCTGCAATCACAGAGGGATACAGAACAGAAAGAAAAAAACTTCCTTTTCAAGTATACCAGTACAAACATTTTCTTGGATGTTGCAAAATGTGGACAGCCATTTGCACAGTTCACCTTGTTTATTTTACAGGCTCCTAGCTGAAGTGCTGAATTTGTGGCTTAGGGTTTTACTTTACAGCCAGCGGTGACAGAGATATACCTTTACACAGTGATTCAGCCAAGCCAACTGCAAGGGCCTATCTCTGTTCATTGATTACAGAAGGTTTGTTAGGGGATCAGTTAGGGGATGAAAGGTTTTTTTGGAACATGTTTATGATTTTTCATGTCGTAGGGCTGATGGAAATTCATATGGTACACAGAGTGCCTTGTAGGTGCAGTCAGCCCACAGAGAATCAAACCACACCTCTGCTTGCTATTATTTTGCATAGTAGTACATTTCCAGGGGTATAGAAGAGCCTATTCTTGGCCCTGAAGCAATTTTATAAACAAATATTATATTATAATATAAAAATAATCTGTAAAACAGATTGATTGTAACTATGCTATTCTACGCTATTTCAGTCAGTCTTACAGTGTTAAGTATTATTCTTCTACATGACACAATTCTGAATGCGTTATGGTACTTTTGCACAGCAAGTTATATCCACAGAAATTACAGATGCAGCTAGAATGCTCAAAGGTTGCTTTAAACTAAAGACAGAAACTGCTGTATTAAATTAGTTATCCCAGCTACACTCCAGCATCACGCATTGTACTGAACATTCAGAAAGTGGCTTGATACTTTCTGACTACCTGTACGGAGCCAAATGCACCACTGGTACAAGAAGGCCCAAGTTAATTTCCTTCATAAGCATTCCATTTATTTGCCTGAAAAAGAGTAAATACAGCCAAGGAATTTCAAAAGGTTAAGAGACCACCAGCAGAGTAGAGCATGAACATGTATTATCTTATACTCCTGTTATACATGACAACTTGAATATTTTCCATAATATAGTCATGACACTCCATGATATGTTTATAAGTTACTGTGGATAAAAGTTCCCACTAAAAAGTCTTTCTTTGCCCATCGTTGCTGTTCAGTATCATCTCGGATACCACAATATCTCCCTCTATTTTAAGAGAGAAATGGAAGTGCTGAGGTACTTCTGTGCAAATAGGGTCTTCTTTATTCTCAACTTTGTATTATTTTCTTCCTGTTGGCTGTGTGACAGAAGCCTTTTGCACACTGGGAAATTTACTTGTTCAGCGTGGCTGTCTTGGCAAGCCTAAAGCCTTAACCACTGTAGCAACTAAGCAAATAATAAGAAATAGTAGGCAACACTGTAGTTACAGTAAATCAATGCACGTACACAGAACATCACATCAACCTTGGTGTGAAACAAGAAGAGCAGACCACAAGCTAAAATGTTCTGTGGTGTCTGTATATGGAAGTGCATAAAGAGAACACACCGGCTCTTCCAAAGAGCAAAGGGGAGATGGACAAAATAACCAGTGACTCACACAAGGCTGCTCTGTGGCTGTGGCCGTTATCAAGGAACACGCTGGAAGAGCAAAGGCGAGGCAGAATTGATTGCCTGGTCCTTCCCAGCACACTGATGGACGTGAGTGTGTCTAATAAAAGCATCTCATCTGCCAGCCAGTTTTGTGTCTCTTCTTGGGGAATCAAATTAGGCAACAAGCTGTCAAAAATCACTATGGCTCAGAAACAGCGCTAAGAAAATATGACTACATATAGAAACAGGAATCGATATGGTAATGCCATTTCAAAAGTGCAGTTAAACTCCTCTTCATTTTCTGAATCTGTTGCTCATCTGAATCGAGTAAGGCTCATGGTGACTGAAAGAGGTTGTAATACTGTCTGCTGAAATGAGTCCTGCAAAAGAAGTTAGGTGGATTTCCTCCAGCTCCCAAGAGAGACACGTCTTCATCACAAAATCATCGCTGCTCCTGCCACTAACCGGCATCTGTGCTGGCAGCTTCAACAGAAGACCTGAAAGCAGTGCCAGGGGACGGAGAATGAAATCTTTACTGTTCCTTAGGGACTGTCATTTGGGACAGGTGTGAGACACACTGGCAGGAGCAGAGAGCAGTGAGCGCCTGTATGTACTGCCTGAGAGCCTGCAGCTCCCCCCTAAGTCCAACTTATGGCCACTTCTCTATCCTTATACAGCTTTCGTCACTCAATTACTTGAGCAGTGTGTGCGCATGTTTGTCTCATGTTTTGTGAAGTACCAAAGTGTTCCTTCCCTTTTTCTTTCAAATGGATAAAGAACTGAGGTGGACACGCTAAATGATTTACCAGCACATATTAAAAACACAGTTATTCTCACGCCCACCACAGTCACTAGGCACAAAGCCAGTTTGTTGAGGCTTGTTTCGGGAATGACTGACTTTCACCTTGGGTGAGCAGAGGTCTTCAACTTCCAGGCCTCTTGACGTGATATATTTTATAGGTTTGATATTTTGCATGCCTTATTTTTTAAAAATAAGACAGACTATAAATTGCTTAGTATATTCTAGGTATGTAGGCAGGAACCCTATTCTATAGCTTAAATATGACAATACCAAGTATGTAATACTGTCATTTTTTTGTGATCAGTGTTTTGTTCTTCCACTTTTTATTCTTTTGAGGTTTCATTCAAGATGATTACAGCCGTTTTAATCAGCCATTAAATTGGTATTTCTGTCCCTACCAGGAAAATTCAAGTGATCACTAATTCAAGTGATGGAATATACTCAACTGCTGTCCTCAGAAATAACTAGACATGGACTTGTGTCGGCTGTCTCTGAGAAGCAGCCTTTGCCAAGGTAATTTCTCAGCAGCTTAGGTTATTCCTTGTTTAAACTAGGTGTTAGTAGGCCTTACCTACAATCAAAATTTAAAGGCTCCCATATGATGCAGCAAAATATGGATAGAGAAGTGCAGTGTATAACAAATACATAATAAAAAAGCTCTGTAGGTGCTTAGGCAATTTACTAGATTTACCATATTTCTAATTATTGCTGTGGGAAAAAAAATAGCATTTTAATGCAAGAATTAGAGAAGTAATTCTTAATTTGCCATGTGTCATCTACTTGTCAGGGTAAAATTCCTAGAGGCTTAGATCAGCACCAACTTTTAGCTCTCAAAAGCAAAATGACTCAGATGTTTCCTATTACAAAAGTATAATTGCAAAAGAAGTTATACTGAGGTTGGGTGCAAAGGTGCACGGTGTTGCTATCTTTATGAAGTTCTCCACCTTTTCACCTATTTGCTTTATTTTGACCACTATGTTTCAAAAATAGTCTGCTTTAAAAATACAAGGAGTGTTTTACATACAATCCTGAAAAAAAAGCAGTTTGTGAATTAAATGCACTTATTCCAGTGAGTCTACAAGTCTTTATCCCCACAGGAAAAATATTACACATTCAAGTAAATATCAAAAAAGTCTCAAATCTTGTCCTGGAGCTAACAAATCCTGCGACAACTTTACAATATTTCTTTTTATCCATGCCCTCATCTTTATTTTGTGAGTATCAACCTTGTATTCTCAAACCCAGGTTTTGTTTTCACAGGTGCTTGTGAAGTACACAGTCGCTGGCAGTTAAATATTTAATAAGAAATGTCAAGGCTACGGTGTTAAATGCTGTAACCTCTTACCACCATATTCATATTCCTTTCTTCAAGAAACAGTTTCAAAAAATTAATTGGATATCTTTTTGTTCTCAAGGCCTTAGCTTGAAGACCATAGAACTACAGCAGTGTTTGAACTAACTTATTTTTTAATCTGTAGTTTAAAGGGACAATTGAGGCAGCTATCTCACACAAGGTCTGCGTTTACATCACGAAAATCATCAGAGCCGACAGTTTCAGCTCAGCCCAGACTCGGGATCAGAACAGCTTCTAAGCTCTACCTCGTGGCTGAAGTACTTTGGCAAAACAATGCGGAAAAACCTGTACCTGTACAGACTTTCATACCTTGAGTCACTGCAGTTAGGGTCGAATTGGTATTGCTTTATGAGCTAACAAGGAAAATGACATGGTATTTACCGATGTTGCAATAGCTATGTCTTGCAGCAAAAAGTGTTATCTCTGAGCACAGGTGTGGTTGTGAGTACCCCTACTGAACTCACAGGTCTGTGGGTAAAAAGGGAGAAGTAAGAAGCAGTAAGCATATTAGTTTGTCATAAGACCCTTTACTGTTGCTTAGCTTAATCAAAACTAACCCCTCTACACAGTGGAAGTGGCTGCAGTGGAAATATACTGTACCATACATACGCGTGTGCAGCTGGCTCAGACCCAGGAAGCTCTGTGGGCAAGTTTGGTGGTTTTCTTGTGTATGAAGAAAACAAAATTACTTTTAGTTTTTAACAGCTACTGCAGCACTAGCTGTCTGTCCGTCTGTCTTCTCTCAGCAGCGAAGCCTAATTTTTTTGGTTTGGTTTGGTTTATTGAGTTGGTACCTGATTGACAGGTTTACATTTTGTTCCTTGCTTTGTGCTGCGTGAGAGACCTCTCAAAGCACCGGGATAAAAGGTTACCACTGTGTCCATATAGGAAGCACAGTTCTACTGAGAAAGTTTCCTGCACGCGTGCCATTAAATATGTAAGGCAGATAGCCCCAGCGGTGTCTTCTCATCCACCATACCTTTTTCCTTCTGATCACGTGGCAGATGTCCACCTTGGCCAGCCAGGTTGAGGGGGAGGTCGTGCTGCACCACCACAGGCTTTAATGAAGTAACAATTCATGCATAGCCATTAATTTCGAATCCGTAACTGTGAATCTGTAATTGTGAAGTGTTACATAGGCTCTACCAAGGTGTGAGGCTGAGATGAGAGTACTTCTTGTTTTCTTCCTTAGCCATGAGCACCCTGGCCCTCTGATTTCAAACTATCTTGCAGCCTCGGGGAAAGGATGTGTGTTGTTTGAAACCAGTGATGCTACAGGCATGTGTTGGACAGCATCTCATTCTGCTACTGAGTCCAAGGAAGTCAGAGAAAGATGTCATCTTTTCAACCCTGCCTACTCTACCCCGTAATCTTCTTTCAGACTAACACAGATCATACATTTTTGCACATGCGTGGACCCTGATATATCACAGATGAGTTAGAGCTACTGTGCACATGCAGATTGATCTTCAACGCATGTGCCACAAAATCAGTGTCCAAAATGTGTCTTACTTCCAGTGTGTGTGCAAATCAGTTGCACAGAGGGCCACGTGCTATAGACCTCTCATGCTGTGTCTATACACTATAGCACAAATATGCACTTGAGAAGTGCTTGTGTGTCCTGGGTTTGTGGACATGCAGACACTCAGGCACTTGACAAGGGACAAAAAAAGCAGTAGTTCAGAAGGTGATTCATAAAAGCAGCAGCCTACTGCTAAAACAGGTGAAAGCACGAGTGCGCACCCCTGGTAGAGCAGTGCTGCAGACTGGTTTTCCAATGTGGTCACTATGCCAGTTCAGTCGTAATGCCAGACCGCAGTGTAACTGGGGTGTGATGACCATTTACATTACAAATAAACTGATTTAAGTTCTTAGATTACCTCAGAGAGCTTGGAAACTATTTAGACAGTGTATAAGTTAAACTGTGAATAGAAAGTCTGAGGGAATATATTGGACTGGAAACCCACGTCAGAAATGATGAGCATAGATGTAGCTAATCTTATACTGGTATCTCTGACTTCTCTGGGTGCGTTGGGGTTCTCTGCTCTGTGCCAAATTGACCTGTACCTAACTTTACTTGTACAAAATGCCTTTCCAGGTGTGCTTTTCTGACCGGCTGGGTACTCAATGGAGTGAAGCAAAAGACTTGAGAAAGTTAACTCCTTCCCTTGCTCTTGCAGCCAATATTTCTTTTTTGTCTTCTGGAGAAGTTTTAGGTTATAAGACTGAAAAATCCTATCGAAAAGCAAGAATAGTTACCAATGGGGTTCCCAAGTACTACAACATACAGACAAATGAGAACTGACAAAGCAAGCCAAGACAAATAGTAGCAGAAGCCCAAAGACACACAAATTTCAGATTGAGTCAAAACCACCCAGAAGTTTTGTATAAATAAAAAATTGGAATTTCATTTTAAAATAGCCCATTAAAAGCAAAATATTCCAATACAGTAGATGAAAGTGTATCCACAGACGGAGTGAATCTGCTCACTTTGAAGTCAATGGGAGTAAAATTGGGGCCCCAGTATTTTGGAAAGAAAATCAAGGAATAATATCATCCTTAAGGCAAGAAACTTGAGTCCGGGTTAGCCTGAGAATGCTGTAACAGACAGAAAAAGAAGCCTGAGCTTTGAGATAGGCTCAGACACCAACCTTTCATCTGCTGCCCGGTTGTCTTGTGTTTTCCATCTATGGCATAGTAGATGTTATCCCCTAACATAACTGGATGTTTCACTAAGCAGGAAGTAAGGTTTAATCACTATATAACAGATAATTTGGTCTTAGATACAACTCTGTCAGAAACCTTTGCTCACATTTGGTAAAATCTCATTTCATGTGCCTCACGCAGTCATGTCTATACAAGGTGTTGGCCAACGAAGGCAATGGGAAGTTTGCCATGACTTCAAAAGAGTCAGGATTTCCCCCATATTCACCACATGGCAGTATATTTGGTATGATAACAAAAATAAGGCTATTTTAAGACTCCTTTATTGTGTGCAAAGAGTATTATGTAAGTAGTCAAAGGTGAATCTATCTGATGCCTCATCTTTGTTGACTCATATTTATCCTTAAACAAGGCACACCCTTTTGCTTAGTTTACTTTCTAAAACACACATACTTCTTAATTTCAGTCAAGTGAGTGGTAAATTACCACTGTCTTACAGTCTCATAAGTGGGCAGATTAAGACTATCTGCCTGAAATCCTGCTCCACTGAAATCAATAGGGAAACTTTCACGGACATTGCATAGTGCCAGGATTTCGTGCCCCCTCAGAGGCACTATCTGAACATACTGTGTCTACCGGCCAAGACTGTTGACTAGAAGACAGTCAGACTTTTTATTACCTTCAGCAAGACCCATTATGCTTTTCTTTAGGAATACAGAAATGGTATTTTCCTTAATAGATAGGTCAATCTAATGGTCCCTTTAGCTCCGTATTTGACAGTGGCTAGTACTATATACTTGGGGAAAAAAGGTTAGGAAAAGTCATGAGTACAACATGACAGGTTTTTTTCGTGGTATTTCCTACCCTGATATCCTGTTTATTTGCAATAAAGAAACTTCCAGAGGTCTTGGTTTCAGCTAGACAATTCTGTTTAATGTTAATCAAATAGAATTTTAGAAAATACAATTTTAATGGCATCATAGAAATGTTGGTTAGAAGAGACTTATGGAGGTTGACTGGTCCATCCTCCCACTCAAAGCAGGATGGACTATAGCTAATATTAAATCAGGTCAGCTAGATTTTGTCTAGTCAGAACTGGCAAAACTGCAAGGATGGAAATTCCAGAGTCTCTCTGGCTAACCAAGTTCTCTGCTAAGCCATTCTCCTAGAGATAAAGTTATTCCTAATGTCCAAATGGAACCTCCCAATTGGCATTTTGTGGCTGTCACTCCTTGTCAAGCTATCTGTTCGGACCCGTTGTCTTTGTAACTGTCCTTCCAACAGTTGTAGGCTGCTATCAGATCACACTTGAGAGTCCTCTTCTCCAGAGTGAACAAGCTTAAATCCTATAAACTCTTGGTTTACGGGATAAGATAAGCCTAACCAGATAGCTGATAAGCTATGGCTTACCAGTCAAGTGTCTCAAGCCCTTAACTGTGTTGTGGGTCCTATACAGTTCTTGATATCTTTCTTCAATTGGTGATCCTTAACCTGCATGTAGCATCCCAGAAACAGCCTCACTGGTGCAGAATAAGGGGGATAAGAGCTCCCACTGATCTACTGACCAGTGTCCTCCTGATAGAGCCCAGCATGCAGTTTGTCTTATTCACCATGAGAGCCCAGTTATACAAGCACGGGATAATTTAGATTGGAAAGGTCTGCTCTAGATCACCTGGTCCAACCTAATGCACAAAGCAAGGCTGGCTTCAAAGTTAGATTAAGATGCTCAGGGCCTTCTCCAACCAGGCTTTGAGTATTGCCAAGGATGGAGATTCCACAGCCTCTGCTGGCAATCTCTCCCACTGCGCTTAGTCTCTCCCACCATGGGCTTCGTGTCTATCTGGCTGAAATCTTCCTTGCTGCAGGTTTTGAATATGGACTGTTGTCGACTTGCTGTGCAATTCTGAGGAGACTAGCTCTGTCTTATCTTTAAGCCCTCCTTCCTTCCCTCATTAGTCAGCTTAAAACAGTAATTGGATTACTCTCTTGGCTTTCTCTTCAGGCTGAAAAAACTCCCTCAGGCTTTGTACATCACACGTTCCTACCCCCTCACCATGTTAGTGGCTCATATTCAACTTAGGATCCGCCGTGACCCCCACCATCAGCCCTTTTCATCAGTGCTGCTACTCAGCCAGTTAACTCTCAGTGCATGGGGTTATCCTGCTGCAGGTGCAGAACTTTGCACTGCCCCTCTTACAACTTTATGAGGTTTCTGTTGGCCCAATCATCACGTTCCCAAAGGTCTTTGTGGACTGAAGCTCTCCTATTTGGCAGGCCACGTGTTACCCCAATTTAGCTGATTGTTAGTAGTTTTCATTACCTTTAGTAGCTCTAATTGTATTTTTTCTATATTGACATTGTGCACCATGAAAAGGATATTGGAGCTTTTCCCAAAACACTTTAGTGTGGGAATGCAAAACCACCATGAATAACATGAATAGCAAGCAGCCCTCTTTGAAAAATCTGGTGTGGCTTTTAAGTGACTGCCGTCTCTGTAGCTGTTTTCTACTGTCCTTTTCCTGTAGATCCCCAGTCCAACAGCAGACTCAGTACATAGGTCATGTTGCCATGGTAGGCTAAGGTTGAGACAGAGGAACACCATCACACAGAAGTGGGTAAGAAAGAGTCACATACTCCCTCTGTAAGCTAAGCTGTAAGGACTGTAAGACCCTTGATTGTAAGACTAGCATGTGAAGAGTGAAAAGTGAAAAGAACAGGCAGGGAAGGTGTTGTTTTCATTGGCTGAAGACAGAACTGGATGATCATCTAAGGCACAAAAGAAGATATTTTATGCTAACTACAACTCTTACCAGAATATGCTGGACTGTGCCACAGTAAACCTGATGCTATTGATATCTTCTGCTGTTCTGAGCAAAGAAGTAACATTTCCACATCATTTTTTTGCCTCTAAAATTGAATATTACTTATTAGTACTTCAAGGATATATTGGAAGAACTAATCAGTTGTTAAGTACTGCAAAGAAAAGTGTTAGTAATAGCAGTGGTATGTAACCACATCACCATGGACACTACTGCCTTGTCTTATGTTCAGGTGGGACCTCTATAATTTATATGCCTAAGTGTAGTCAGCCTGTCAGAGCCCCATTAATATCTGTGTAATTTCATACAACAGCTTGTAAAAACATACATGCACTATCTTGCAGTATTAGGCTCTGATCAGTAATACAGACTCATTAGAGCAGCATAAAGAAATACAGGTTTTTTTCCAGTAGAAGATTTTAATATTTCAAAATTTGGAATGAAGCCAAGGAGTGTTGAGTCTTTTCATGGCATGATGCCTCAGCTCCAGGGCAGCCTGTCAGCCTCGACCCCTGCATGTCTGGAGAATTGGGACTGCCAAGAAGCCACAAACTGGTGGGTCCTTCCTTCCCAGCTCTCAGCACTCTGTCAGCCCCAAAGTGAAGGAGTCTGTAAGCCCAAGATCCCTTAGAACCAGCCAGAAGGGCTGTTGAGAAGACAGACAGGCAAACTGGCAGGCTCAGTTGTCTTGGAAACCTGCCTGGATTCCTTTGGAAATTGGTCAAAAATGGAAATTCTCTTGCGGAACATTTTGATGTCAATGAATGGCATATCCTGATGAGAAAATGTTTCATCAGAAATTTTCTAGCCAGATTGTTCACTGCTGGAAGTAGATAAAGCTATTTTATGGATTTTTTTTTTTTTTTTTTGCACTCCCACACGGTTTGGTAGGATCAGATTAATGAGCAGAGCACTCTGAACGTGCAATGGCATTTGGTTCGGAGGTTTTACTCCAGGAACACCTCCCTCTGGCTGAAATCTAAGTTCCAGCTCCATCATTCAGGCCTCAGTTAGAGAAATTGTTTCAAGAGAAGCACGCTGCTACCAAAAGATAATCAATTGCTCTCTACAGCTACGTTTCTTATATGCCCACTCTTGAGTTGAGAACAGCCCTTGCACAATTAATTGAACTAGAGGGCTGCCTCTGATTAAAGATACACGTTAATACCAGATTAGTCTTAAATACAGGAAGGGAAGATTTCCTATGGAAATCCTGGTATATGTTTCTGTAAGCAGTTTGTGTTCACTTAGACAGCTTGTAATAGTGCCACAAGGAATAAAACCTAATCCCCCAAAAGCAGCTTCAAAAAGTGTAGGATTTTCTGGGTATTTCAATTTAAAATGGTAATATGCAAATAACAATCATTCTGTGACTATAAATGTGTTTTGTGGTTAGGTGGGCAGGTACCGCCTAACTGCTGTGAAATTAATGCAGATTCTGTTAATGTAGGAGAAATGTTACTTCAAATACCGTGACAACCAAATGTGTTTCCTCAGACAAACATCAGAGGCCCTACCATGCTAAAGAATAAAATTATTTAGCTAAGTGACCTAACCAAGGTAACAGGTCAAAGCAATGGATGTCATGTATGTTGATGGTAATGGAATTGTGGACTCTGTCCTTCATGAGTTTTTCAGGAACAGTCTTGGCATACCAGATTTAGGGAAAACTTCTATGACACGGGTGCAACACTGACAGAAAAAACAACTGTGCTGGGCTGTATAACGCCAAAATCGCTTTGTGCTGTGCTGTCCCCAGTGGTCTGTCCTGGTTGTCGTACAGAACACTACTCCCATTAACACTCCAGATGACGGCGTATCTAACTGTTAAATAAGCAGATACAACCAATCTGCAAAAGCCTGTGAGGGCTTTAGAGACCAGGATTAACTTCAGGAAGATCTTGACGCAGAGCAGAAAGGGTATAAAAAAGTCAGGCTACAGTTTAGAGTTAGAAAAATCAGCTGTATAAATACAGGACTTGAAACTCTCTGCGGGATAGCAGCTGTACAGAAGAGGATGTAGGGGTCATACACAGCCACAGCTGAACATCAGTCAACAAGACTGCTGTGGCAAAAATGGAAGAAAACATCACGTAAGAGTACTGTGTGCCATAGACAATTTTATGTTGGTAATGCCTAAATAGGAGAGTCGTGTCCAGGTTTGGCTACTGAGTTTCAAAGAAATTGCAATCCAAAGAAGGAGACCAAAAGTCTGGAAAACATGATCTGTGAGCAAGGATTAGAGGAAGTGTGAGGAAGGCTGAGACAAAACAGAAAAAAAAAGTCTTCAAACACATAAAAGGCAAATAGCAAAGGCAAAGCAAATACATAGTTCTCTGTCATCACTGTAGATGAGAGAAAGAAATGAACTTGCAATACCACATGAAGGTTTAGGTGAGACATTAGGATCGTAAGTATAGGTAGGTAATGGCATGGAAACGAGATTCTCCATCACCAGACGGAGATAATACAAACACGAAGCAACAGTTGTAAGGAAAGGTTCATGTATTCCTGATTCCGACAGGATGATGGATTAGGTGACCACTGAAGGTCCCTTTCAGCTTCTTCCTAATATTCTACAAAAACTATGGGTGATTTTATCTGATCAATCAGCAACAGTTTTGGCGTATTCTAAAAGGAAAGGATTTAGGGATAATTTAAACCAGCGTACTGGGAGAAACATCTTCAGTGAACTTTTAACAGAAATACAGTACCTTAAGAAGAAAAGTACATCAAAGGGATGCTTTGTAACACAAATCTGTTACAGTAACACTTCTGTCTAGTGTAAATCAAGTGACTTTAGCTTCAATATGTCCTGTCTAGAAACTAACTGTGCAACAGCATAACAGACTCTCACTCCTCCAGTATTTTCCTTTCATTTCATGCTGTTTCCGTTTGCAGGATAAAAGGCTGATCGCAAGTAATAAAAGTTTAGAATTCAAGTCTTGCCTAGATTATCTTTTTAAAAAGTACTAAATAGGTTTTCCTTTTGACAAGCTATATTGTTACAATTAAAAAAGAAACAAACAAACAAAAAAACAAAACAAAAACCCAAAAACAAACAAGAAAAAGAAAAAAAAAACACATTCAGGCAAATACAAATGGTATAAACCAAAATTGTTCTCTTATGTTTTGTGAGTGTGGCTAGAAAGGGCTGTTAGTACCTTATTTAAGAAGTGCCAGCTGTTTTGTGCACTTACACAGGCAGGCACATGGACAGTTTCATATCCTTTAGAATTAGTGAAATTTCCTACAGAGACATAGGCTCAAAAGACAGGGCATGGGCTCGATGGAGTGGGAAGTTCCCGGCTGTCTGAAGAAGCTGGCTTTCCTCGGGAAGGTGGGCCCTTCTGCATTTTTAGGGGGGTGAATCTAGAAGATTTTGCTGCCTGGACAATCCACAGACTAGTATTTAAGCTGAGACACGAACGGAAGCTTAACAAACTGGGTGAACAGACCCCGCAAAAGCAGAGTAGGAAACACTCCAGCACCGAAGGGTGACTGCCTTGAATTACTTAGAAGCTGCATCTCCCCGTACCTCAACAGTTCTTTCTTTCCTGTGCTGTTTATACAGCACATTACTATGAAACAGAGCAAGCATTCTCCCCATGTCATTCTT
This sequence comes from Anarhynchus alexandrinus, assembly GCA_008711295.1. Lineage (NCBI taxonomy): Eukaryota > Metazoa > Chordata > Aves > Charadriiformes > Charadriidae > Anarhynchus > Anarhynchus alexandrinus. The sequence continues at coordinate 50,345 of VUYV01000461.1, forward strand.
TGAACTAAAATTTAAGCTATCTGTAGTTGTATCCTATGGGAATATATGTTTTTATAATTCACTGAAAGCCATATCTTTCTTTTGTCAGAAAATCTCCGGTATTGGGCTTGTACAGTATAGAACCCAGCAGCGCGAGAAAGAGTTATAAGTGCCAGTGCGTAAAAAGTGAGCGCCCTGCTGCAAACAGGAGGTGTCAGTTCTGACAAAGTGTGTTGCTAAATGAGACTGTTGTTATAATCGGCTGCTTCTCACACCACACTACTTTGACTATTGAGGTAAGCCTCCTTCACAGACATCTGAGTTTCAGCGGCCATGTCAACTCTGTGGTAGGAGGAAGTAATCAATGAGAAATATTTTTTTTTTCCTCCTAAACTGCCGAGCTCAGAAAACCACCACACTTGTGACCAGACGAACAGAAACTCCCCGCTGCATTTGTTTGGTCGCTCAGCAAGGCTGAACCTCTGCCCCAGCTGGACTGTGAAGAGCTTTTGTGTAGTTGGTTAGTCGCACAGGCAAAGCCAGAGCCTGACTGCGATTCACTACGAATGTTGCTGCGCAACTTAAGACTCAAGACTTAAGCAAGGGCTGTTCTCAATTCAAGAGTGGGCATATAAGAAACGTAGCTGTAGAGAGCAATTGATTATCTTTTGGTAGCAGCGTGCTTCTCTTGAAACAATTTCTCTAACTGAGGCCTGAATGATGGAGCTGGAACTTAGATTTCAGCCAGAGGGAGGTGTTCCTGGAGTAAAACCTCCGAACCAAATGCCATTGCACGTTCAGAGTGCTCTGCTCATTAATCTGATCCTACCAAACCGTGTGGGAGTGCAAAAAAAATAAAAAAAAATCCATGAAATAGCTTTATCTTAAGTTGCTGCGCAACTTAAGACTCTCAGCAGTAGCAGTGAGATCCATAGAGGCATAATACCGGTGGGAAGAAGCCAAGTGAACACTATGAGAGGGCATATGAGTTAACTGAGGAGCCGACAACTTCCAAGTCATTCCAGAAGTTCTCACAGTTCTGATTCTTTGCCCCGCAGCTGCAAAGTAATGACATTTAACCTCAGTGTCCAAACTGCCACAGCTTCAGTATTTTAGTCACAGAGTACTGTATTTCCTGGTTCTTGAAGAGATCGTTTTTTTACAGTGTGATCTTATGGTTGGTGAGCCATAAGCTCTGCTGCATCACCAGGTGTCTGCTCCTGCAGTTTCCACAGTTGCCAGGGATCCTTTCCTTAGAGCCGAGCTGCTTGTGCTAGCTGGGAAAAACGATGCTGCCTAGTCTGGTCTCTAGATAAACCCCTTTGGCCTAAAACCAGCTGCATTTGGATCTGCTTCACACAAAGTGTGTCTGCTGTCCAAGTTTTCTTTTTCACTTTCAAAGTCAGTCAGATGCCTCTGTGACCAGCTCTGTAACCCCGTGGTTAGAGTTAGAATCCCCTTTTCATGGATGTGCCTATCCATTTACAGCTAAGGATGCAATTTCTTTTCTGTGGTCTAGCCAAGCATGATAGTAGGGATGGGGTGATCACCAATGTCTCTGCACTTTTTCTCTTACTCATCACTTGAGGCTTAGAAGGATGGGGTCTGGTCATTCCATGCTGGTGACAACTGTGTGAGCTGGCAGAATCTGTAATTATACAGGCTGCTTTCTATTTCTGGATACATAGAATTTAATGTTTTTTATCGTAGTAGGGCTTAAGGGCCCAACTGAGTATGGGCTCTACCCTCCAGATATTTGCTGAGCTGCCCTGTCTTTTTGCCCCACCATCCTGAGAGTTTCTTCACAAGATGGGATTCTTTCCTTTCCACTAGAAAAGCACAGACATGACAACTACTGACGATGGTTTATATGTTGGTAAGGCAGGAAGAGTTTTTATCTTGATTAAGCACTAAGGTGTGGGTGGACACGGAGAGACTGTCCATCAATTCCTTTCTCATCACTTGTGTTGTGAAAAACAGAGCACATTGCTCATGCAGTCACACAGGTGGGAGGAAAAATAATTATGATGAAGGCTGGAGGCTTGTGGCTTCTAGCAACAGGAGGAAGGCTCCTGCTCCATCTGCAGATCTGCACCTACAAAATAGACTGAGTGCCCTGGTAGCAGCTGAGGGGCCAGGACCTCAGTCCAGCAAAGCGGTGGCACCAGCTGAGCCTGACCCCATAGGTTTTCTCCTTGAAAACCATCAGAGAAGGGAAAGGGAGGGCTTGAGGAGGAGTGGATAGATAATGCAGACCACTAGTTGGCAGCCAGTCACCAGTGGTGTTCCCCAGGGCTCAGTACTGGGGCCGGTTCTGTTTAATATCTTTATCAATGATCTGGACAAGGGGATCGAATGCATCCTCAGTAAGTTTGCAGACAACACCAAGTTGGGTGGAAGTGTTGATCTGCTTGAGGGTAGGAAGGCTCTGCAGAGGGATCTGGACAGGCTGGATTGATGGGCTGAGGCCAATGGTATGAGGTTCAACCCTTGGATCACAACAACCCCATGCAGCGCTACAGGCTTGGGGAAGAGTGGCTGGAAAGCTGCCTGGCAGAATAGGATGTGGGAGCCTTGGTCTACAGCCAGCTGAATATGAGCCAGCAGTGTGCCCAGGCGGCCAAGGAGGCCAATAGCATCCTGGCTTGTATCAGAAATAGTATGGCCAGCAGGACTAGGGAAGTGATTGTCCCCCTGTACTTGACACTGGTGAGGCCCCACCTCGAACACCATGTTCAGTTTTGGGCCCCTCACTACAAGAAAGACATTGAAGTGCTGGAGCATGTCCAAAGAAGGGCAACGAAGCTGGTGAGGGGTCTTGAGCACAAGTATTTTGAGGAGTGGCTGAGGGAACCGGGGTTGTTTAGCCTGGAGAAAAGGAGGCTGAGGGGAGACCTTATCACTCTCTACAACTACCTGACAGGAGGTTGTAGCAAGGTGGAGCTTAGTCTCTTCTCCCAAGTAACAAGCGACAGGACAAGAGGAAATGGCCTGAAGTTACGCCAGGGGAGGTTTAGGATGGATATTAGGAAAAATTTCTTCACAGAAAGGGTTATCATCATTGGCACAGGCTGCCCAGGGAGGTGATTAAGTTACCATCCCTGGAGGTATTTAAAAGACGTGTAGACGTGGTGCTTAGAGACATGGTTTAGTAGTGGTTTTGGCAGTGTTAGGTTAATGGTTGGACTTGATGGTCTTGAAGGTCGCTTCCAGCCTAGACGATTGTATGATTCAATGCAGCTGGCATCAATAACAGGGATTTGGGTTTTATGATTATAGGACTCTATCTGAGGGTCAACAACTGCTAGGAAGAAACAGGATCCACCACGACTCTGCTGAACAGCTGGTCAATGTGGTGAGCAGAGCTTTAAACAAGGAATGACAAGGGAGGGAGAGGACAATCTACAATCAAGTAAGGAAGTGGTGGACCAGTTTGGCAAGGAAATGGTGCAGGCTGGTGTGTAATCAGCAGAACAGGGTGAAAGAGATGGACTCAAGCAAATGCACATCAATAAGGAAGTGCCAACAGTATTGCGTTATGGGGAAAGCTCAGCATGACTGGGCAGCCATCTGAAGTGCCTGTACATTAATGCACACAGCATGGAGAACCAACAGGAGGAACCAGAGGTCTGAATGCAGTTGCAGGGCTACACTGGAATCACAGTGATGTGGTGGGACAGCTCACACAACAGGGGTGGTGCAATGGATGGATACAGATGATTTAGCAAGGACAGGCTGGGAGGAAGGGGAGGAATTGCCCTTTTTGTGGGAGAGCAGCAGGGATGCATGGAGCTCTACCTTGGGAAAGGTATGAGCTAGTTGAGAGCTTATGGGTCAGGAACAGTATTTTGATGAAATGACGCATTAATAAACTTGGAAGCAAGATTTATATGCTTCCTATGAGGAAAAGTTGTCGTTGAAGGAGCTTCATTGTGTGGAAAAGAAGATCTCTCGTGCTAATGCAAGATGTTCAGAGTGGCACTTGTGACCTTTCACAGCGCAACCCACGAACAATACCAATGAACAATACCATCTGTTGTGTGTCTGTCTCAGGGCATCTACAGTTTCCAGCTGGTGATGCCTGTTCTTGATCTGAATGGGTACAACCTCAGCTGGAAGTGTTCCTCAGATGCTCCTCATCTAAAACTGGAGCACTGATTTTTAGGACTTCCAAAGCTCTTTTTTGGAGACTGCTTAGATTCAGTAATGTCATACACAGGAACCATAAGATCTCCACATCCACAGATCAGAGGTTTTGCAAAAGATTGCCATTTTGCTCTTTATCACTGTGCGCAGAATTCTCGTGGGTCTCCAGCTCTTTACACATTTCTTATAAAACCTCAAGCCAGCAATATTTCACTGCATCTGCACTCATACCTTGTACCAGATGTTAAGACAAATATTTATGAGTCCCATATGGCAAAAGAAACTTACCACCTTCCACTTCTTCTGTCTAAATGACAGAATAACCTGTTCTCATTGGCACCAATTAATAGGCTATCATACACAAGGAATAGCCCTTGTAACATTTAAGGTACTTTAAAAAACAATATACAAAAGCTTCCTCTAACCTATCCTGCACAGATAATTTACAGAAGACTTTGGTCTCTACTATTCTGTAATATAAGACTAGAGCACTCACAGGGACAAAAATGAAATAAGAAACCCTGTGGTCACAATGTGACATTATTTTAGCAATTGCAGTTATACTGACTCCAGTGGAATTTTGGTCACTTACACACAGATTTCCTTTTATAATCATATGCACATAACTTGAAATAAAAATAGACCCGAATAAAGAAAAAAAAAATTGAAGGTTTGGGAACACTTGGACCTGGAGTTTATTTTGAAATTACAGAAAAAGGAGATATCTGTGAAATATTGATCAGGATCTGTGCATCAGTGACAAGAAAGGTTTGAAGGTGTTCAAATCCATCTTCTGGACTCGGATTTTTGTCTTACTTCCACATCCACCCTTTCTATCCATTGTTACTCAGATTTCTCATATCAGAGACCTCATATCTTGGCTGCTTGCAAATTAACTTCTGATAGCAACAGGGGGAGAAGTCACAAAAATGAGAAGGTATCTGTTTTAAATACCTACCACATCATAGGGCAAACACTAAATAATACGTTCTTTTTCAGACACACACCCATGTTGTTTATATAAAACTTGCTAACACCTGCCAGAAAGCTAACAAAATGTCATTTTAAGGAAGATTTTTTCATACATGTTCCCACATGTTTGGAAAAGGCAGGAGAGGAGAGAGGAGTGGGCTTCACGTTGTACTTACACATTTTAGTTTCTATTTATAGTTAAGCGACTCACAACTTGGTGAAAATCACATTTTCCAATCGCTTCAAGGCAAACTGCCTGAAGCATTCTCCAAGTAACTTTCTTTTCTTCATTTTTTTTCTCTTTTTTTTCCCTGTACAGTATTTAAAAGATGGCCTAGGGTTTGCATCTTATTTAACGCAGCACGGTAGCACTGACCCTACCAAACGCAAAGAGAAGTGTTTCCTATGATTACGCTACTGTGTTGAGAAAACTAACTTTTATGCCACAGATATTCCAAGTTTTGGAGAGCTGGGTCTCAGACAGCAGTCTGAAGCTGGCTCTTTCAAAACGCCACGGAAAGATCGGCTAGGGCAGCAGTACTAGTTTATAGCATATAAACATGAAGTTTAGGCTTACTAGAAACTGCTTTTAAAAGCCACCAGGAATTGTTTTGGTACCAGCACTGAGAACCAAGACTGATGACTGATTAGCAGAACATCTATTACCAGGAGCAATAATTCAATAGCCAAAAGATAAAGCACCTGGAAGAGTTTGCTTCTGTATTTTACTTTGTTTTCATGTATCCCCATTAGCCCTGGGATGCTAAATAAGGCACGCATCACATTTAGCTTTCCTGTAATTACGTGAAAAAAATGTTTTCATTTTCAATACCAAAAATAAACAACGTGCAGTGCTATAATTTCACTTAGTAAAAATTAGTAGTCATGAGAGAGACCAGAAAGTAAGTTCAGGTCAAATGCTAGAGACGTTAGCAAAGACACTTGTCAAAGATGTGAGTAAGGCCAACAAGGTCACCTTTGTTCGGGCCCAATGTATCCAAATTCTTAAGACACCTTGGTTTCTGACATTCGCTAGAAAAAGTACATACAGTATATGCTTTTCTTAGAGTTTAACAGTGTAACTATAACCCAAGCTATTTTGGTTTTTTATTGTTTTAAATAAATATAAGCATTTTGGATTTAAAAAATGTAAATTTAGAACACCTTACGTCACGATGAAATATTTAGAACGTATGCGGCTATGAAACACATTCTGTTTCATACTGAGTTTCTTAATCTACAGAAGCAAAAATGGTCAGTTCATCACAGACAATAATAAAAAGCAAAATAAACTCCTGTAGCTATAGATATTATTTTTCCTTCTTATGGAAGACCTCTGCTTAATGGCCATAGCCATTTCATTATAAGGCAAATTACGAAACAAGGAAATTAAAAAAAAAGGGAAAATTATAAGTCAGGTTAGAAAAAAAGGGAAAAGAGGATCTGGGAGCCTTCTTGAGACACTGTGGGGGCTGGCAAAAACCCTCTTCTTTGGGTTCCTGCCAGCTGCCACATTTCCAGGGAACTGTGCCTCTCTGCCCTGCGTGCGTTGTGGCACCCTCTCAGCCAGGCAAATAATCAACGGGATTTAATCACAGCCATTCCCAAGTCTTATTTATTTATTTGTCTTTGATAGGGATGTATTCGGAGGTGTTGGCCGTTGTGCAGATAATATTATTTCTTCTTTTAATAATTTGATACTGCCACTTATGTAATCTTTTTAAAATGTTTGTTTCTATAGCAAACATTTGCTTACCGAAGGAGTCAGCCTCCTTTAGCATACTGACCTTATGAGTCTGTTATATAGACAGAGTCACCTAATAAGTAATCAAGGCAACACGGTGAAATTTCATATATTAAGCACTGAAATAACTGTCAAACAAAGATATATCTACATCATCATTTAGAATTAAAAGCTATAAAGACTTCTTTTTTTTTCTTGAGCAATGCTCCCACTGGGTATTTCTTTGCTCATTTTGAGATTACAGTATGCCTGAAACTTCAATATGTTGCGAGAATTTACTAACGAAATCACTTGATTGATGTTCAAATAACCATCCCGTACCAAGGAGCAGTTGGTATCAAAGCATGCTATTTTAAACCCATTAAAAGAAGGATCTGTTGACAAGATGTGGTTAAAATAAGACGCGGAAACATCCTTTTGTCTACCTGAGACTGATGATGTGCGATATGCCCTATATTTTAGCTGTGGCTTTGTTCTCTGCTAAGAGAAGTGCCGCGCTGATGTTGTAAAAATGCTCATTTTGTGGTTTGACAGTAATGGGATTGACTGACTCTGGCTGTCTGTGGCCCCGACACTTTCTATACCCACCCCAGCAACAGTCCAGCTGAGGGAGTTGGACCACCAGCAACCTTCTCCCACCCAGTAAAATGGTGTCATTCCAGCTCATCTCCCTACCTACGCCAACTCACGGTGGGGTTAGAGGAATACCAGTGGCAGGGGG
>VUYV01000461.1:59835-110037 GCA_008711295.1 Anarhynchus alexandrinus
CCCCCCCCCCCCAAGGATTCTTTAAAGTATGAAGAAATCTTTTTCATCTGTTGGTTTGCATAGTTGTCTGTGTGGCAAAACGAGTTCTGTAACTTGCTTTAAGCCCGCAGGTAGGCTCTTTGCAAGCTAATAGCTTGGTATTGTCCTTTAATGACATCTAATCGCTTCGGGATGGAGGAGGCACCTGGGTGGTTGCAGGCCATTGCGTCCATCGCTTTCCACCAGTCCTGACCATTTCACCCAGTAAGAACGCAGAGTAAATAGTTACAAAAGTCGCCTCAGGGTACCCGCAGGTTAAGGCACAGCCTCTCTAGGGGCAGCCCCAGTGCTTCAGGGAATGTGTTTAATGAGAATTCTCAGTGCTTTAAGGAAAGAGTGGTAATACAGAAAGAGTTTGAGAATTTAGTGGAACTTTGGCAAGCTAATACTTAAAAGGCGAACTCCTGAATGATTGGTTTGCAGTTTTGTTCGGAATATTAGCATACTATATGGGAAAGGGATTTTTTTTTTCTGTACAATCATAAGATGGATTGGTACTATGTAAGCTGCAAAAATAGCATTTCTGTACGGATTATTTTGTAGCTTAAAGATTAAGTGTCCATAAAATGAATCCGCATAGATAATTTGTTCCTTAAGTTTTAAATTGTTCAAAGAGAAGTGGTTTTTCAACTAGAACTTAGGTTCTGTTTTTTAAACCCGCAGTCCCAGGGAGATGAGAGGGTCGACACGTGAGTGTGAGGGCTGCAAGTCTTGCCACTTATATTGGCAATCAGTATCTCCATGAGCACTACTATAAGTGATACATATATTCAGTTTTCACTAAAATCTGCTGAGAAAGTTTAGGATTTATGGCCTGATTATTATAAACCTGCCTGTAAACCAGGCCAGCTGCACAACCCTGTGACAATCATTTTGCTGTCAACAGCACTGGAATTATTGTAATTGTTTCACAGTTTAGAAGGAACCCTCTGGGAAGTCTCAGATTGATCTGGGGCCAAGACTGTCCATAAATTCTCAGGATTACTTTAGGAAAAATGTAATCTGCAACACTGTCAGAAATCTTAAAGACTTCATGAGATGGCTGAGCACATCTAACCACCTGATGCTGCTGTGCTTTGCCTGCCACCACTCCTGAAAGCTGTTGTCTGCTAATCAGGCAGAAATGATATTAATTCTCTTTTACTAGGTTAGCTTTCCTTAGTGAGCCAAACCATGTGGTCTGGGCTGGAGAAATGGTGAGTGGGGCTGGAGCAACCCAGCAGGTGAGCTCACCTGTCTCATAAATGTTCATGCTTCCTGCTACTGTCCAGGCGTGAGGCCCAGTGACAGTATGAAAGACCCATGATTAGGAAATAACTTTAAACTGGTATTACTGCTTGAAACCTCATTTCTTAGCACGAGAATTTTCAACTCGGATGGATGTTAAAGCATCTGTAACCTATAAATAGGTGCTGCTGGCTTCCTACTTTATCATCTAAAATGCTGTGTCTCACCGTGAATCCAAACATAGCCTCCTTGTGCATTTCTTAATGGTATATGCGTCCCGAGAGGACTTCAGGATTTTTTTTTTCTTAAAAAATATTTTTCTGGATAATTTGTTGTTCTAATCCTGCCCTTTAATATGTTTGCATCTGCCAGCATCTTGATGTCATCCCCAAATTTAAAAAGCTTATCCCTATTCAGTAGTCCAAGTCATTGATGACTATTAAATATTATTTTACCCAGGCTTCCTGAAATCTAGTCACACTTAAGTTTTCACAGGGAGTTATCAGTAGTTACTCTTTTGGAATTGTTCAACTGTTTTTGCTCCCCATATATAGTACCGTATTTCTATGATACAAGAATAGTTTATAACTTCATTTGCAGAGAGAACTGCAGCTTAGCTTTTTCCAGCTCTTGTTGGAACTCAGTGCCAAGGGAATATGGGAGAGGGGAGAAGCTTTGGAAGGCTTATCAGGACAGAGGGAGCTGCTGGAATAAACTCTGCTGTGCATTTAATGTGCACTGCTGTTGAGTCAGTTTTAATGGCAGAAGGTTGCCCAATGTGTTTATATGTACAAAAGCATGGTAGTTCTTAGGAGAATCCAGTTAAAATCTTATTTAATATCAAAGTAGGTGACAGAGTCTCCCCTCGATTCCCAAGACTGACTTTCCTCTTGTGACTGGCTGTCTTCATTCCCTTCTCCCACCCTCTCTCGAGTTTTCTTTTATCTGAGGAGAAACTAATTGTCTCCTAGTAGGTAGACTTTGTTCCTTGATCTCTTTTGGTATCACCAGTTAACTGAGTCATTATTTCACAAACCATTTAAGCTGGTATAAGCTAGTGCTACTGCTGCCAGAAGGCTGCTGTCCTGCTTCCAGATGCGTACTTCTGCTTTTGGATCAGCCCAGATATTCGTGGTGAGGCGGTTGAGGGATCTGCTGTGGCTGTGTGTTTGCTTCCTGAACATCAGTGACACTTGAATGGTTCTGGAACTGCATTTGAGTTGATTCAGGAAGAGGTTTATTATGGGAATTTCTGTAATAATTAGTGAATTTCTCATAGAACAGCATGATTGAGAGAGGGATGGCATCAGGAGTTGTTATAGTGTACAGTGACTGCATATCAGCATCTTCATGTCAGCTGTGTGTAGTCTCAGTGGTAAGCTCACTGGTGTAAGCACCCTTCTGTCACTGGGGGATGCTGTTCCGCAAATCAGTTTACGTGTACTTAATGTGGCAAATTTCTCATAGGTGATGGCAAGCAGTAACTTGCTATCCCACGTAACTTTAACTTTTCCCACCTATGATGATCCTTAGATTTTAAAATCTCAAATGATAGAAGAGATCTGTGTTGGATTTTGGTTAGTGGGGTGTGTACCAGTTGTTGACTAAATATAAAGTATACAAAGTATATATACACACACACACATAAAAATATAAAAATAATACATTGCTTCTAGATTATTTTTTTCCTGTGTAATTAATTCTTCTTGGATATGGCTTATGTGTTTGGTACTGGTTGCTGGAAGGTTGCACCCAGCCAGGAGGCAGGTTATGGATCTTTGTTCTAATCCCTTCATGCTCCAAAACCAGTCTAGAGACTGCCATTTTTGTTGCTGTCTCTTTGTGTCTTCAGTGGGGAGTGAATCACTCTAGAGCTGTTAAGGATCATATGACTGACCAACTTCCTCTCCATTTCTGACCATCTTCAACCCCATCGCTCACAAATGGTGGCCTGTCTGGTGCTAATATGGACCAGTAGCAGTGACTTGTTTGTACCATAGGGGCACTGCAGTTCTGAGTGCATCACGCAGCATGGAGGTTATTAGTCACCTACAGCAGTCTCGTATCTGCAATATGATCACTCTCTGCGGTGTCCTGTAGGCATAGCATGGCCCCTCTTGGGCCTGCTGTGCTGCTGCTACCCTTTCTCCCCCCGAGGTGATGCATGATGCTCTCTCTGCAGGACGCTTCCCTCAGCCAGTAGCACTCTCTATCCTGCAAAAGGCCAAAGCCAAGTGCTACCTCACATGGGAGATGAGTGAATGAGAAGGTGCTCTGTGGTGGAGCAGAGGTTTCTGTATCCCTGCGAGCAAGAGGAGGGAGAGATACCAACAGTGCTCTGAGCAGTGGTTGTCACCTGGCTGTGCTTTGCTCAGAAGCACGTCTCACCTTCCTGGTGAGAGCAACTTGCTACTGAGCAAACGTTGAAACTCCTCTCCAACATGCAGCCTCAGAGCATGCTGAGCTTTTGTTAAAGAAGGTTAAATGCTTGGTAGTATCATAGTATTTTTTTGGGCAGCAGCAGGTGGTGATGTCCCTTGCTACTGTTGGTACCCTTGATCATCTCTGTCTTGCAAAGTATATAGTAGCGCCGTGCCTCGCTGTGTGGGTGGTCTCAGCATGCAGCTCTGTGGTGAGGTTAATTGTGGTGGTCTGTGCAGTAGGTGAATCTCACTCATACGATGATGATCTCATTCTGACATCTTAAAGCTACTATCTAGAGTCTGGTTGTGCTTGGGGAGAAGAATAGTGCGGAGAAACAAATCGGTCTTCCTGCAGTAAACTTGGACCTACAAAGGAAGTATTTGTAATGCTCCTTTCCTGTTCTGCTTGCTTGCTTGATAACTTTATTTAAAGTGGGCCCCAGTGGGAAGTGACGCGCTGTAACCATAGCCTCAAATAAATTTCTGGGGTGGTCATGTGTGCTTATGTCAGGTCATATGAATTATATGTATGTTAATTGTTCTTCAGACCCATAATCTTTTTGTATGGTAGTTCTATTGAGAATTGCTGTATGGGGCAAGAAAAAATGCATGGCAGTGATGCATTATTCTGATAACAGGCTTGGTATTTTTTTTTTTGATACAAAGATGTAAAAGCTGTTGTATATTTGAAATGTCTACTGGATTCTGGCAATGCCTTGTTTTGAGTGAGACCTGGTGATCTTGCAGATAAATGCATTGCAAAGCTTTATTTACTCCTTCCTGTTGTGGAAAGACTGAACAGATTTTGTGTTATGAAATCAAGGTGGTAATTTATTTCTTAAACATGATAGAGAACAAATCAGTAGGTTTGAACTTTTGAACGGGTGGTAATTGCAGCAGTGCTTCAGGTATGAAATAGTTTCTTTGTCATTTGACAGAAGAAAATGTTAAGCCTCACTCTCTTAAATCTCTATTGTGAGATTTATGTACTTCTCTGTGATGAAGTTGGAAAGCAAGTGGGTGAATGAGGTTCAGCAATTTGTCCTTGAGGATTTTATCTATCTGAATTTCTCTATGTGATTTTATCCAACCCTATGAAATACAGGGTTAAGATTCCCTTTAATAGGTACATCAGCAGCAATGGTACAGTTTACTTTATCACATATAAATAGTATGGGTTTTAGGGACAGTAAATTAAATCCCATTTTTAAATATATGGACCAGTAAATTTTGTAATATTTGGGCAGAGTCTTCAAGGTATAGATTGGGTGCCTGTGAGGTTTGTTTTTTGTGGTGGTGGTGGTTGTTGTTTTAATTGCAAAAGGAATGTGGATTGAGTTTCGTTCTCAGTGGGAAGAATGCCTTAGTACTTTTATGTCAGGCTTCTCAGAATTCAGGAGAATTTTTCTGTGTTTGAGGCTGACTAGTTTGTGTGTTGCCTAAGGTGAAAGTACTGGATTGATGCCACTAGCAAAAGCTTGCATGGTCGGTGATTTGACACTTCATTTGGGAAACACTTGTTTTGCACATCAGGTATTAAAACGCTGACATAATGCTTCTTCTCGTTTATATTACCTTTCTTAGAAGTGAAACCACATAGCAGTATTTGCAACATAGGACATGCAATGGTAGCTGAATTACTTATTTTTAATTTTGGAGTAAGTTTGGGTTTCATTTGCTGAATTTATCTGGGTTTCATTTGCAGTTGATAAAAGTAACACACAAACACTTGGGGTCTAACTCAGTGTTGTCAGAATACCGAGCTGAACTTATGTGTGTATGGAAGAGTACAATTAGGGTGATACAATTTTTGTAAGAAGTTAATAATAAACACCGTCCTAATCTATTCATGACTCAGAAATAAAAATAAAAGCTCAAGCCTTTTTTTTTTTTTGCCTTCAATACTATGTAATTTGGAATGTTTATCTAATTCTAGTGCAGGGTACTTTATCTGTTAATTTGAATTACATACAGAAATACAGATAAAAACAGGTATGACATTATTTGACCATTTCTGAAAGTATACAAACTTTTAAATGCTGTTGGGGGGGGAAAGTTCCCTCCGAATTTAATTCAAAGCATATCAGGCTAATACAGATTTAGTACTACGTGTCTGGGTACAGATTTGCATAAAATAGTGTAGAAACATGGGGTTAAAATTGAAGGAGACACTAACTCACACCTTGTAGACTACTTACATTGAGAAGTCCTGTCTCTTGTATTTTTCTAGACTTCTATGATGATTTACAGCCACCTGTTGTATTTCTTGTTTATCCTTGTAGCTGGAAAGGGGTTTTTTCAACATTACAGCTACAAATAGATAAGCAGCAACCAGTGGATATTGAGAACAGTCCATCTCAGCATCTTTTAAAAGAATTTTTAAATTACACCTTGGAGGTAAGAGATAAGGTGTTTGTTACTTCTCTCTTTGCTTTCACAGTTCCTTGCAAAGCAAACCTGATTCTTTTAGCCCTAAGTTGTATTATTTAGGTCATGTAATTGTTATCTAGAGTCTTCCATTTGGGGATTATGCTTTAAGATAGACTTAGAAAAAAACCTACATGTGAGTCTCAGTTAAAAGTCTAGATAGCGCGTAGAGCAGAGTATTCTTTGTTTAGGCAGAGCAGAATAATTGCTTTTTGTTTCCCACATAGCAATCCTATTGGTGCAGTTCACAATGAGCAGTTACGCTTTTGCAGCAGTACCACATTGTTGACCCCAATATTAGAGAGCTGCTATAATCTCTTGGATCCTTTTCTTCATTACTGCTGCCTGTTTTGCCCCACTGGATGTCTGTTTTGAAGTGTATTACTTGTGGTTTTATTAAATATTGTTGTTGATTTGGGGACCTTTTTCTAATCTATTAAGGTCAAAATTCAAAATTATCTTAACCTTCTAAGTTCTTGCCTCTCATCTTCGATTGTTTTTTGTGTGCCCATTTCACAAGTATAATCTACGCACGCTATCATATTGCTAATGAAAATACTATTATCCCGGGAATGAAGTAGGCTAATCTGCATGTTTCATTATTACCTGTAAAAACATTTATTACAATTGTGTTTGAAAAGCCCTTATAAAGAGAAGCACATTGCAAGTGGCCGAAGCTTTCACATGCAGTAGGTAGGGCAGAGGCTGTGCCCGAGTGACGTGCACCCTATGGCCTGTGTCCCACTTCACCACCTCTGGGCAAGAGTGTTGAGCAAGGCTGATAAAGAACTGGCCGAATTGAGTTGCATTCACCGTGGGACTGAAATCTGGACTTCAGTGTTGCGTCAGTGCGGCAATATTAATAACAGCTGTCTGTGCGTTTGTGTTTATTTTATCAATTACTTTACTCACCTCAATAGTTTCCTCTTGCACCTTGATTCTAGGACAAAAACTTGTTTGATGACCGTCGTATCTAATACGTGAACACAGAAAGAACTCAGTCTTGGCGTGTTAGAAACTGCATATCATCTAATAAAACATGATGATGATTTGCTTGGCAGGATTACAGGCTTGTAGTTTTCCTAAATGAAGTTATATTATAAGCTCCCTGTGTGACGTACCTGGCAGGGTTCTCTCAAGAGACAGGGGTCACTTTTAAAAGCAAGTGTCTGCCGTTCTACTGATTGAAGCTAGTTTTAGTGTGTATCAAAATATGTGCAGTAGCTATGTGGATGTATGTATTAAATTTGTCAGATTTGTGTTGAGTCTGTCATCGACAGTGGTGCAGAGTGGGGGGGGAAGCCCTTTTCTCTCTTCCTTTTTTTATTGCAAGCTGCTGTTTTCTGGTTTTCTTCTCCTTTTGTCACAATGCCCTGTGTATAACATTTTGGGCTGTCATCGGGCTTGCTTGGAATGGCTTTGGCACTGGAAATCGCAACATCTGGAAATGGCCACTGCCTTGGGACAAACTACAGTGGATGAGGATGGGTGGAGTAGAAGAAAGCCCTGGGTAACCTCAGCTCCCAGCTGGCGTTCCACATACCCGCTCCCTGGTCCTTTGCATCCAGAATAAACAGCTCTCTTCTGCACGGATAGAGGTGCAGCTCCGTGCGGGGACAATGACGTGCCAGCGTTTGAAAAAGATTTATAACCTGTGACTTCTTGTCTTCTCTGGTTCAGTGAGCTGTCTACCTTTTGCTTCCTATTTTCGGGGGAACAAGCAACCCGTGCGCTGGGCTGTGCTGAAAGAGCGATGTCTGAACTTCTTAATATGGCAGCTGCCTGCCTGTCTGCTGGTTTTCTCGCACTTTTGCCGTTGAGTCCACCGTGTTCTGCCAGTTGAGAGGGAACTTTCTACATCAGTTTAAAAAGGATTCCCTTCTTTGTTTTCTCCTATTCGATATTTCTTCTTTGTTTTCTCCTATTCGATATTTCTTCTTTGTTTTCTCCTATTCGATATTTCTTCGTTTTGTCCTATTCGATATTTCTTCTTTGTTTTGTCCTACAGCTTTACATACTGCAATTTTACCGCCGCGCTGGGCCAGCATGGCTGGCAGAGCTCAGCTGAAGGTCAGCATCATCGAAGCCTTAGAAGAAAAACATCTGCCAGCTGCTGACAAGAGGCCTTACTCTACCAGCCTGTGGACCACAACCTCTTTCTAGTTTTCTGCTCTTTATTCAGGATGTGGATACGGCTTATAGTACTAGAGGGGTCACTGGTCTGAACGTCTTGCTGCTGATTGTCCTCCTGAAAGCCGGCTCCTGGGAACTGGTGATGATGGGCATCAGGGTTCAGAAAGCTCTTCGACTGGTGTGGTTGTTGCTGAGGGAAGACGTGTCTGCATCCTTAGTGCTGAGTGAGATCGTAGGAAAAGGGAGAGCATGCTCCTCCAGCCGCCTGAAGAGTTGCACAAGATTCTTTTGACAAATAGGAATATCAGAAGTTTAATAAATAGCTGAAATTCACAGTGATAATCATTGTGTGAACACATGCCTGTGCAGATATTTGACTATGCTGACTGACTAGAATTTGGCTGACTTAAAACACCCTTCCTGCTGTCCAAGATAGATGTAAACCTCCAGTTTGCCTCACCTCTCCTTCCAATCGTCCACCCTGGGGAGTAACGACTTCCATTCTATTGACGTAGAGGAAAACCAGCATCTGAAGGCACTTTGGGTTCTTTCTACTGCCTGAGTTTTAGACCTTGACTGAGAAACCTCTTAAGTCTTGCGCTAAGAAAACAATCTGAAGTGAAAGGAAATCCGTGTTTCACAGTCATACAATGTAATGTTTCCCCAAACCACCCGTTTTACTTTGTGACTTGTAGACATTGATCACTCCTGTTGCTTGTTTTGTGGTGCTCTGCGTGGCCTTTGCGTCTATATAGGGTTCTGCTGTACTCATCGGGGACTGCCTGTGGACCCTGCTATAGGCTGCACCTCCTTCCTCTGTCTCTGACTAATAAATGATAAATGTGAGCCTTGTACTGCCTGACAGAGATAAATTACGTTAATGTAGTAATAAAGTGGTTATTTATATTACTGGACATTTATAAGTCAAGAAGATACTTTGGTTGTAATTCTGCTGCCCCGGCTTGATGGAATCTTATGTCAAAGAGGAGGAAAAAAGAATGGGCTAAAAAAACCCCAAACGCTAAAAGCAATCAAAGGAATGTTGTTGCTACTGTTTTTGTGCATCTGAGTCTGAGCAATCTCAGTTGTCCTGTGTTCTTTGTTTGTTTTTAAATGACACTAAAATGCGTACTCTTAGAAATTCCAAATCCATTTTTATATCACTTCTGTAATTCCAATTTTGAGGTCTAATACTAAAGGTGTGGAGTAATGGTCTATAAGCATTCATAAGGGCTTATGGGCTGTCCTATTTTATTACTGTTCTGTCTTGAATTAAAAAAAAAAAAATCTAAAACAATACTGTATAGGAAACGGTCTTGGCATTCATAAATTATTCTATTGCAGCTGGAAAATGCTGTGCAACGTTTATCAGTACTGTAGCATTCCTGTATTTATTCTCTAGATCAAAAGCCTTGATTTTTGGGGATGCTGTAATTTCCAAAAAGAATCTCTAAATCACTGTCAAAATTCCTTTCAAGTTGAGGCATAACATGCTAATTTTTACTTTTTCTAAATCAAAAACATTTCACACTTTAAAAAAATGCATTTTATCTGTTGTGTATTTGTTGATTGCAGCAAATAATGATCACTGAGATGGGTGGATGGGGCTGTTGGGATAAAGGCATTCTGCAGACAGAGTTGGATCATGTGATTGTTTCACTTAATTTCTGCTTTTTGGTTTTGTTCATATTCTTGCTTTCATGCTTTGAATTTGTTATGTGTTTTTGTTTATAGTGAAACAAAAAGAAGAAACTTTTTTATTTCAGTGCTGACTTAAAACAAGCTTGTGGTTGTTCTAACTACAGATGGTGTTTATTTTAATGTTGATATATTTCTGGGGATGGGGAGGGCAGAGAAAGGAGCTTAGAATAATTCTGTTCACAGACTTTGAAATAAAATGAGTTTATCTGCTGTAGCAGATTGTTTTTGCCTTTTTATAAGACAGCTACATACTAGCCTTTCACTGAAAGAAGATACTATATATGGATGTAATGTATGTGGCTATAAATATAATGGATATATTATGTCCATAATATGCTATGAGATTTCCCTTGTAGTACAACCTTAACATTCAAAAACATTTGTCTGCTTTTCAAACTTTGTTGATACTTATTTTCAGATTCTTACAGAGTAGAAATAAGTATTTCTGTATTCATATTTGGTTTTTCCTGTTTATTTCTCTGCTGACCATTTTCATGGAAACTTTAAGCAATAGAGCACAATGTCTGTGTCTTTGGCAAAGAGGATCTGGACACAAATCACTGAACTTGCAGATACTGAGTTAAGTGAAGGCAAATGGTTGTTTGTGTAACATCAGTTTTTCTTCCCTAGCATAGACCATGAGAACTATGTGGGGGTTTTGGAGATCATCACCAAATGATTTGCATTTTCTTGGCTTCTAATAACAATGGTTTTTCAAATAATTTCTAAAGATAATGTTTTGGATGGTTCTCGAAATCATGGCATAGGACTGCAGAGTGTTACAGATGCTGTAGCTTTTATGATGGGGGTGTAGGGTGGCTACTTGGATTGGAATGATAGTTCATTACACGTTTTCAAATTTGGCCTCAGTGTAGATGATCCAGCAAGACCCCTGAATGCCAGTAGTTTTTCTTTTGCCATATTAAATGTAAGCAGTTATGCAGCAAAATGCAAATTCAGAAATAGATGTTTGGTTTTTTAATCCAGAAGAAAGTACTGATTACAGACTGTTATTTGTCTGAATGCCTCATGTATTTTTGAAAGTAACTGAGGGCTCTTTCTTACTTCTGATGATAAGAACAGAGGAAATGAGATAGAACAGGTAGCGTACTGTTTTCAAGCAAATTTTAATTTCAGTTAATAAAAAAAAAATTACACACTTAACCTACTTGTGCTGTACAACGCATTGTCATGTTTTTAATAGATATGTAGTGTTTTGTTAGTAAAGATTACAATATTTGCTGAACCTGATTTGTGTAGACACCATGTCAGTGCTGGGGGTGCCAAGTGGCTTTACGTGGTCATCTTTCCTCTGTGCTTCTTGAATTGGGAGTAGGGGGAAACTCGAGACAGAAGATGTCCGGGCTCAGTGTGGTGTGGGCCAACCGTGGCCGAGCGTCACTGTGGTGCAGCCGTGGCTCTGCAGGCAAGAGATTTGGTACAGCCCCGGGACAAGGGGTTGCCTGAGGAGGCAGTGGTAGCCTTTGAGCAGAGTCTGGTTTGACTTTACGTGGTGGCAAGCTCTTCTCAAGAAGAAACTTTTGGGTCCGTACGTGGTGTTTGCTCGTAGGCAATGGTTTTCAGTTTATTCTGAAATAATCTCAGTTCTAGGGTTGGTGCTTCTGTCGCCACTGACCCTCACATGAATCTTCTGGATGCTGCTATGAGTGACAAATGTGTCATTGCATTTCTGTAATGCATAGATTAAAGTGTTAGAGTAACCTGCTTTCAGTTCCATTGAATGCAGTTTATGCAGTATCCTAAAGGCCAAAATGCTTAAATCTTTTCTCTCCAAAGCATCGTTTGCTGTGTTATGTTGCCAAATAACAACTTGGATCTGAAAGTTGCTAGGACCTTGAAGCAACGCAGATGGAGTTGTTGACTTTTACCATGTAGCTTTGGGAAATGAAAGACTGCTGAGATACAGCACTGATAAATACTTATGTCACAGACTGAAGGGTTGACAGTTGAACGGAATTTGTAGTGGATTTGATTAAGTTAATTTAATGTTTTTTCAGGGCACTTGTTTCATGGTGTAACAAACGAAAGCAATACATCAGAAATCCATCTTAAATCTTCTTCCCTTTCCTGTAAGCATTAAGAATTAGGTGTTCAGGACAATCATCGTTAATGTTGTTGGCTAGAAAATCTATGGGTTTTTTTTTTTACTGTTAACTTATCACAAAAGTGCTTATTTGGCTGTAATTACAATGATGTGCTTTTCTTTTTCCCTAGGTGGCTATTTTTAATGCAGTAGTGTCATTAGCTGGCTGAAGACTAAACATGAGAATAGCAGGTAAGTACGCTCTGTAAAATCAGACTTCTGTCACTTGTGAAACAAGCACTAGAGACAGCACTAACAAGTTGTGACGATAAAGTTTAAAAATAAAATTAATTGGCATAACAGGCATTGCTATTCCATTTAATTGATGTTTAATGAAACTCATTTTGGAATTTGGGTTGGTCTAAGAGCAAGCAGGTGGTTAAAAACGCTTCAGCTGATTGGCGGTGACTGGTTAAGGTGCCATGAATTGACATACTTTGGCTGCTGATTTCTGTAAGATGATGAAATAAGGGAATGGCCCATTGATGCCTTAAGCAATTTCTTCCCTGCCTCACACCCCAACCAAAACTGCTATGCACTGTTATAATACAGTGCCTGAAACTTCCTGAATGGTTACTGGAAGTTTGAAAGCTATAAAAGCCTTTTCATAGAGGTAAATTACGGTAGTACAGGGTCTGAGAAACTGATTTTACTTGACAGAAGGTGTAGTGGTGGTAAAAATAAGATCTTTGCCAATACAATGCTCCAATAAAATGTTATTTTAGACATTGCCTTGCAGTATAATAGCCTGTGTGGCAACAGAACAGTTTTGGGTTTCTGCACTTTTATCAATAGCTGTAGTGTTGTTTCAGAAGGAGTACCTGTTGGCTCTTCTAGGAGAGAATGACACCTTCTTTTCCAAGAGAGTTACACATTAACCTTATTAATGCATGAAATTAGTCATGATTTTTGTTACTACTAAAGTTGTTTTATTAATATCAATATGTATAACTGGGAGCAACCTGCTAAAGTAAATCTGATAAAGAACTGGAAAATGCTGCAACTTCTAGAAGATGGCTGAATCACCTGAAAAATTATTTTCCCAAGCCTCTTTTTTTTCTTCCATCTAACTACTTTTGTTGCTAAAACCCACAGACAAAATGTGGCAGTTCCTCCTATAGAATGTTTATCCTGTGGCAAACAGGCTGGTTTTGGTTCAAGTGCTAAAAGAATTTTCTAGGAGATTTCTTACCTCTCCCTTAGAGGGGGGTGCTCGCAGTTCAGTTGAAGTGCTCAGGGTATGGAGTGGAGGGGATGGTTACTGCTCAGGCTGAGTTCTCACCTGCTGTCTACTGAAACAACGTGCTCTCCAAGTGCCACTTGTTAGATGACACATTCCAAAATGTGGTACCATCTTGTCTTTTTAAGCAGTGTTGCTCTGAAAACCTTTTCTCCACTTCTTAACGTATGTTCAGATCATCTGTTTTCTTTAGTGCTTACACGTGGTTCCCTTCTCTTCGAATGCAATAATCTTTGGAGTTCCAGCATAATATTTTTAAATTAAGTTTGCACCTGTGTTTTCTTACATAGTATGTATGTGCTCACACACCCAGAAAGGGAAAGTGGGAGAGGAAGACTGAACTACAAGCAAACAAAAAAGTTCTCTCTTTCTTCATCTTTTTCTTTTTCTATCCCTTTATCTGTTTTTAGCCTTTTGGAAGGGTTGATTAACATCTCGCATCCCTCTGAAGGCTGAGTAATCTGTCTATTTTAAGGTTTTCTGAACAGCCCATCATAGCGGCAGTCTGAGATCTGCAAGAGTACATAAGTTTGGTTTTTTTCTGAAGGATTTATTTGGCTGGCAATCTGAGAAACAGAAGCATGCTGCAAGGTTGCTTCTTCCAAACAGTTTGACATACTGGGGTGAGATAGAAAGACAGGATGTTCATCAGATGCCTCCTTACCTAACTTCTACTCTCAGTCAGTTAGTATTTTACAGTAAGCTAAGAGTGGAGTATCCTGTAAAAATATAATGAAAATTATTCTAAAAAATGGAGGGGTTCGTGACAGTACCACGTACACCCGAGTTTCCATTTCAGGTGTACATTGCTGTGGTTGTGTGCTTCCAGCTCTTCTCCCAGGAGATAGTTTGACTGCTCAGCACCGGAGAAAGTTAGGCTTGTAAAACTTCAAGCTACCTGCAGCTTCAACATATTCAAAAAGGGGGAGGGGAGAGGTACTGCTTTTCATTGCTTTCTAAAGTAGCTCTTTTGAGTCTTCAAACTCACTTTTTAAAGGTCAGTAATTTAAATTTGGTGAAAAGGAGGCTCTTTTTTGTTTGGTTGGTTGGTTGTTTTGGGGTTGGTTTTTTTTTTTAACCATAATGCTCAGACCTGAGTGACCAGAGCAGCCAAGCTACAGTATATGAACAGATCCCTGATCACTCGGTCTTGGCCATGCATTAAAATAGAGGTAGGTTAGTTGGGGTGGGGGGGAGGCAGAGGAGTGTTTGTAAACAGTGAGGAAATAGGTACACCTGGCTAAAAATGGGGAAGTGGAATGGGGGGAAGTGGGAACTTTGGACAGCAGCCAGTTAGATCAGCTTAGTTAATTTTGTTAAGCTGGTTTTCCATGGAAAAGTCTGTGGTTTGTCCTGGCTGTTGAGCTGAGTTGGTGTGCTGTGGTGTCAGACAAGCACAAAGCTGGAGAAAGCCGAGCGCGGGGTATGCATTTTTGGTAGAGTAACCTGATGGACTGGCTCAGTTGCATCCTACTTTATAATGTCCATTTCTTTCAGATTGCTTCTGTTTAGTGAGTCTGCAAATGATCATCCTGTTTCTGAGTTCCCCTTAATGTAATCCGATGCATGTCTCTCACGTAATTAATTTTGGTAAATTGAATGTTATCATTTGCAGATAACTTTTTTGAAACTTTTCTCTGCTTTTAAATAGGTGCTGCAAAGTTGGTAGTAGTCGTAGCAATATTTTTATTGACATTTTATGTCATATCCCAAGTGTTTGAAATAAAAATGGATGCAAACTTAGGACACATATTTGGTAAGTGATGACTGTTTTCTCTGGACAGCTATTAATGGTTACTTGAGCCATAATCAAGAATATCATATTAATTTTGTTTTAAGCTTGTCTTAGGCTCTTGCACTTAAGAATTCTGTGTTTATTTTTAATGTGAGTACTTGTAATTTTTTTATATATATTGTACATAATATAATGTGTGTATTATTTTCTGTACAAAAGATCTAACCTACTCTCAAGTTTGATTCTTTTGCCTGCCCAGTATACGTAATTTTACCTGCTTTTTCTGTTTACTGGTACTTACGGTCTTAGTCTGGAGTTGTAAATCAGGTGACTTGAATAATGTTTCTGGAAATCTGCACTCTGCCTTTTTGCAATCCAAAATTTGTTTTGGGTGGAGTTTTTTGCTTGCACAAGTACACTGCCATGTATAATTGAACGTGCAGTAATCAAAACATTTAGGATGTGCCCAGGTTCTACACAGAAAAGGATTAGCAGCTGAGGTGACTTAAAATTCAGAGCCTGTGTTTTGAACTAACTTTAGCTTTAAAGGGGCTTTTCACTACAAAAAAAACCAACCCTAATTTTAGGTACATGGGTAGGGTTCATGTTATTTAACTCCAGATTATTACAGTGTGAGCTGACACCTGAACAAGTCACGGGAGGCATCTTTAATAATCGTTGAAGAGACACGGGTGTCATTAAGTATTACAGATGTATTGTAGATATGTGCATGATGAGGTCATTTGTGTCTCTTCCTATCCCAAGAAAGGGAGTCGTGAATGGTTGGGTTCAAGTACACCTGAGTTGTGGGAGTGTTAGGTGAAAGGAACCCCATCCTGGTGAAGCTGTAAGAAGGGAATTCATTTCCCTTTAGTGCCCACACCTGCACAGATCCCTGGTGGTGTTGTATCTCCATGGATCTTGGTGTTTAATCGGAGAGTCACAAATTAAGACGGTGCTTCTTAATGTGGTTCCTGATCACTTTAATTCTTCTACTGTGTAAAGGTTAATGTTTTATATTAGAACACAGTGTTCCGATGTATTTGATATTTTATATCAAATCTCATATATATCATATATATAGGATATGTTATAGCAGATGACACTTTAATAGTAACATCCTGTAAAACTTTCTTTTTGCATTTTAGCTAGATCAGCACTGGACGCAGCTGCACACTGTGAGTGTTCATATGCATGTGTTACTGCTGTGACTTGCTTTTGCTAATTACAGAAAGACTGTTGAATTTTCTTAGTTAAGAAACTCTTAATTACACTTTAAATGCAATCAGAATCTAATTTTCTGCTTTTCCTGCTTTTCCTAAATTTCTGGCCAAGTCTGTTTTTTGCCAGCATTTCACTTGTAGTCTTGTCTTGTGGCTTTTGATGACGGTGCCAGAGCAAGCAGCAGGGTGAGAACAAGAAGTAGAATAACGAGGTACTGCAGGAATCTAGATTATTTTAAGCTGCTCTGAAACTGCGCAGAAGATACTGTTTGTCTTTGCCTTTTTCCTTGAATTCCTTCAGAAAACTAACTGATACTTCTCTGTTAACCTACCTGTGGTGTTGTCTCTAAAATCCTGTTTTATTTCCTTTTGAAAGCTACAAAACCTCCAAGATACAAATGTGGGATCTCTAAAGCTTGTCCTGAAAAGCATTTTGCATTCAAAATGGCAAGTGGAGCAGCAAATGTAGTTGGACCTAAAATTTGTGTAGAAGATAATGTGTGAGTATTTTTACCTGTTGTCTTTAAGTATCTCTTTCAAATGCTGTCTTGGATCACTTTGCACACAAAATCAGTTGTTTAAATGATTCTTCATAGGTTTTGTTTTGCCAACGGTTTGCCACGTGAAAAAATTATATTGCACTATAACTTAATCTCTGATGAAGCACACTTAATAGTCTGCAATAAATTCAGAAATGTATGCTATTTTAATACATGCAAGATATTTTACACTTTATTACAGGTTTACAGACTTCAGGATTAGTTAGACTTTAAGTCAGATGCAAACTTGCTTCTAAGTAACTTGTTCTTATGCCTCTGATAGTAATTCAATCAATGATCATATTTTTAAGTAGTTACTCTAGATACTTCTAATTGAATGTCATCAGCTAAAACTGTGCTTGTCTTTTGCAAGTTGTCTTTTGCAAGTCATCTTTTAAGATATCTATTTCCATAGTACTAGTGTCAGAGCATATTTTCCACTTTTCTTTAAAGGATTATTTCAAAAGGAAAAAATAATATTTTAATGATCAGTAGTTCTTTAATTGTATTGATGGTAACTAAAAATAAAATAATTGTGAAATGAGGAAAGGAACTGCTTGAAACACAGTTTGCTTCTAAGTCCTGTAGTTCTAATAATTGTATTTTTAACACAGTATTATGAATAATACTGTACCTAAAGTGTTTAACGGAATACCTTTCAGTAATCCCCATAATGGGAATATTAATATTTATTTTTAGACTCTGAGTTTCTTTGCTCTTAGGTGGTTCTGCTCATTTTCACCCAGAGTGTGCAGCTTTCTATAGCATAATCTATCCACTCAACTTTGCATGTCACATGTCAGAAAAGACATGATGTTAGCATTGTTGGAAGGAGTTTTTTTTTAAATATCAGTCACATCTACGAGTCTTTGCTTTCCCTTTGCATTTAAACCACTCCACCTTAGCTGTTTCTCAGCCCAGGCTGTGTTAGTACAGAGTGGTTCAGAGGGTGCGTACAGCAGTTAGTGCTAATGAGTTCTAGAGCAAATGGCAACTTCACTGTGAACAACCACCCCATGTAATTTAGTAAATAGGATCATTGATCTGTAAAAGAATAAAAAGTATTGGTTTACACTTTCCACCAGTTTACTCTCTAAAGTAATTCTGTAAGATTAGTGTTATATGATCTTAAAGAGAAGACTGTATTTTTAGCTCTAACTCTAGCAATAAAGATGTAGCGAAGTTGAAATGGGAGCTTTTTACCCTGACAGCTAAACACGTGCAGCTTCTTTGCTCTCTGTTATTAGTAGAAAGACGAGCACCGTTCCAGTTTCAAGCCGTTCTTCTGCGAGACTGGCTTAGCTCGAGCTTGCTGGCTTGTGTGGGAGCCGCTTTTGCAGCGAAGCATCCCGGTGTAGTCGGGGAACTTGCGCAAAATGAGCGTGAGCTCCCTGTTGGCATGTACTGACTAAAAGCTGCTCGGTTCTGCTTTCCATTCTTGTCGTTGATTCGCTTCGTGACCTTGGACAGTCTTATCTAATCTCTCTGCGTGGTATTTTTATTGCTGTTACAAAACCACGCTAATTTCTCGTTCTGGTTGCTAGGAACCTTAATGTCTGTGAAGACTTAAGGTGATTCACTGATGAAAAGTTGTGGGAGTGCAAATAATAGTTTAACTTCAGGATTATAGGGGTTTGGGTTTGGTTTTGTTGTTTGGTTTTTTTTTAAATGTCTTGCTTATTGGTTAACTAAGAAGAGATTTTTGTTCCTGTCCAAAAAAAAAAAATAATCCTCTACTGGATATTTCACTGAAGAAAGTGATGAAAAGACAGTAGTTGCTGGCAAGAAACCCTGTATTCTTTTAATACTAGTGCACACCTTAGTGCACAGCTATTGGAGTCTGAAGTCCGATTTCCCATGGCAAAAATCTTTCTGAATGCCTTCTGAGGAGGACTTGTAATGCCCATTTAAATGTCGACCAGAAATTTTGATTTAATTTATATTATTTCCTGCTTTGCTCGTCAGGTGTCTGATTTCTCTTCCAAAAGCTGCCATAACTTGATTGTAAATTGTTGGAGGAATTCTAAAACTGATGAACGGCTGCCCTCCTGTGAGAAACCTGTCACATTGCAGCCTGTAGCGTTTGTGCCTTGGTGCACAAGCTGTCTCAAGTGTGTAAAGCAGTATCTCAGAGCTCTAAAAGAATTTATTTCCTTCTCAGTAGATCTTTTTTTAGGGATATTTTGTGACTTCACTCCTGCAAAATGCTTTTTTCTGATTACTTTCTGTTCTTCATACTTCCTAGACAAGGAAGCAGGGATGAGTTTTCATAATTTGTCAATGATATTTACAACATAAGGGTGTTTTTTTGCTGTGTATTAAACGTAAGGATGTCGCTTGCTTTAGGAGAGCACTAAAGAGGCTGATATGCATTAAATTTCTCAACTTTTCTTTAAATTATATAGATACTTTGGTGTGAAATAGGAATTCTTTATAGAATTTCAGTTATAGCCTTGTTCTGCTATATTGGAAGGACATAATTCAAATTAGAACATACTGTAGTCATCATCAAAATATTAAATATTGTAGTTGCTACTTCATGGGCTTTTTAGAAGAAGGGGTGATCTTGCTATACTTCTTTACCAGCAACTTCTCCATGCAGTTTTACTACTTCTATTAAGAAGCCGGTTGCATGATTGTGCCACAGTGACCTTATAGCAGAATGTCGCACTATGTTACTTTTATAATTAGTAATTCTTGTGTTCATATTTACAGGATTTTTTTCTTGTCTGAAATCCATTATAACTTTTGTTATATACACGTGGATTTTCAGCATCTAGTCACCCCAGTATTGGACATTTTTTGAGTGGTATTTATTTACAGAGAATTTTGTCATTAAAATAAAAGGAAGTTCTTATTCTTTTCAGTAAATTAAATGTCCACTAAATTTTATATGAGCAAAGGAATGTGTTTAGAACTTCATTGCCTTTTTTTTTCATTTATGTTTTCAGTCTTTATTTGCTATATGTTTTATCGTTTTGAAAGAATGCTCAGATGTGACATGAAAATCATGTGGTCAGAGAAGAAATGATCCTCCAGTGGCTAAAATACTTCTGGGGTTCCCTTACTAACCAGAACTGAATTCTGCATTTCAGCAGAAAATTCCAAGTCTTCTGTTTCAGAAGTTACTGAATTAGAGTTATTTAATTAATTTTAGTCAAAATTTTTGGCAGATGGTATAACTTAGAGGACTAGCAGAAGAATATGGGCTCTTTCATCTCTGATTACTAGTTCTTTAAAACTTAAGTTACTGTGCCAAGAGTTACCATTAACTGATAGTCTTTCACGGCCTCTCTGAACTACCTAATACTGAGTCTGTTCCTGATAGTTGTCTGTTGAATTTCTCATTCATCTGAATTTTGCCTTCTGTCTTCATCCTGGGTAAAAAAGATTTTTGCCATACCTCTGTGATAGGCCATTTCTTGTTTCTAGCCTGTCGCTAATAAGTTAGCATGAGAAAGCTGGTGCTGCAGTTGTGTGTGTAAGGATGCGGACCTTCCGCAGTGTTGCTTGGAACAGATGTTTAGACATGACCTGAAAATCATATGATTGCAGAAGAAACGTGGAAAAATTTTCAAACATAACAGCATTTTACACATCTGCAGCCCCTTCCCAGAGCAGCCTAGGGGAGGTTAAAGAAATCCTGATCGGGATTTCTTTAAAGCATTTGTTAGAGTGTGTAACTGAGATGTGCGCCTATATGCTTACTCAGAGGTGCTTTCTTGAATCTCAGCTGAAGACTTATTCGTTATCTTAATTTACATAATTGTTTCAACCCTTACTCTTATTTCTCCTTGTGTATGTTAACTGTTTTACTCCTAGCCTTAAAAAGTTAATGCTGGGATATTTGGGGCCTGGAGGCAGAACAGAGATCCTTATACGGTGCCAGTGAAAAGGGATGAGGAGGTCTGGAAGGTTCCTCTCACTGGAGCGGTATGCTCCCAAGGCAGCACGGCATCCTAGCTAACGGTCTTGGCTTTTCCATTAGCTCTTCTTTACAGCTCTGAAGGGTTTCCATTTCACAAGGCATCTCTTCTTCCCAGCTCCTTTGCTGCTCTGAGTTTGGCCAAGTGATTGCTATCATAGACTGTGATGGTTTTGTTGGGCTGTGTAACTGTACTCCAAGGTTATATTCAACTTTTGTTTAAAGTCCCATCAGTGTATTAACTATTTTCCTTGGATTTAGGTGTCCTATTATAGGTGCAAGTAGCTAACTGCTTTGACTTTCTTGTTTCTTAGTGTGATGCTGCAATATTAATTTTAAATGCCTCTGTTCAGTTAGCTTTTAAACTCGTTAACACACTTTTGTTCCTCATGTACTTAGAAAAAGCGTTACAATGTTCGTTATGTGACTGTGCTAAGCTCCTCAAATTATTATTTGTTTCAGGCTCTTTAATTGCAAGGAATCTTCTTAAATACATTAATAGCACTTTATTTTTTGTGACACTTTAAATATACACACATACTTTGAAACCAAGATGATTAAGCGATCAAATGAAATGGATACAACTGGGGATAGCTGATCTGTTGTTCTCAGTTCAGTGGTGCCGTAAGAGCACACAGATTAGTTCAGGGAGATTTTGTTTCATTAAATACTCATGAACATGTGGTCTTTCAGCTATGTATATCTTAAAATTTGATTGACCCTATTTAAAAATCAGAAATATTTCACATCAGAAAAATTGTCCTATTGAAAATAAAATTGTTTATTTTGTTTCAGTTTAATGAGTGGAGTTAAAAATAATGTTGGCAGAGGAATAAATGTGGCCTTGGTCAACGGTAAGTGGCATTTTAAGTGAGCGGATTGTCTTCATTTTCAAATTGTTTCTGAAATTTAAGGTGAAGTACTAAGGGACGATAAAAGGCAAGCAGGAGGAGAAAAGGAAGCATTCAGCATGTTTATACTGAGGCAATGTCAGATCTTGGAACTTACACCTTTTTGTTAGAAAGTAGAAAAACTCAGTGTGTTTTTGTTTCTAATGTGTAGTAAAAATAGTCACCACAGCACTCCATATTACTGTCTGACTGATACATCAGATAAGTTCCTAATGCACATCTAAAATGGAAAAAGACGTGAGATGCATACTGCTTCTTTTGACTTTGTGTGTTGCCATCACTAATAAAACTTTGTAGACTAAATTCTGCTCTTGATCACTTTTCAGTGAAAATTATTTAACAATTCTGTTACTACATGGAAAGACCAGCTCATTATTTCCTAACTTGAAGTCAGTATATATGATTAGTCCATATCAGTAGATCTTGTCCCTAAATGCATCGTGTTATGTAATTGTGTTCAGGATTCTTAACTTTCATCAAAACCAAACAAATTTAGCTGTCTGTCACCTTGATCACCTTGAAAGCTGAACTGAATGTCAGTACTGGCAGATTTGTCTTTAATGGGTAGGATGCAATTCCTTGTAGCACCGAGATAGCACTTTGTCATTTTACTGTAATATGAATGCATGTTATTTCTGGATTGTACTCAGGTTTACATCATCTAAAGCATGACTTGAACAATACTCACCTAATCCTATTTTGCCCTACTAAATTGTCTCAATCTGTTCAAAACCAAAATACATACCTTTGTATTATATAGCTGCCAGTCTTTCACCCTGTCTTCCAAACTTGAAAGGAATGTGTGTATTAAAAAGAAAACTCTACCTTCCATCAAATATTGCCTTTGTAGACACACAGTAAAAAAACCCAAACCACTAATGAGATTACTATATTGTCCACTTTCTTCTGTTTCTACTGAAAGTTTAAATTGGCTAAGAATTTCCAGTCTATAGCAAACATGCAGTGTATTTTAATCTTTCTTACTTTCTATGTGGCAACCTTACTTTCTAAAGGCAACCTATAGCTGTACCATCTATTTTTGCAAAAACAACTTAAAGGCAAATATATGAAGTGAATTCTCTTCATTGGTTTTAGAGGCTGTGGGCTTTTTGTTTTATTTTATATCCACTTGAAGCAAAATCAGGAGTTTGCATCTTCTCTCTTTTTTCCCTCTTCCCTTTTCCTGCAGCTTTTCACAAACTACTATGCTGTTTAAGGAGCAATCTTAAGATGAGAGTTACCATAGTAATTGATTTATATGGTGTCTTCTGCAGCACTTTCTCTGCAAGAGTCATTAAGAGGAGTTGAGCATGTTGTCTGTAAAATAATTATGTTTGATAACACCAAATATTTCTTTTTCTCCAGGTAAAACAGGAGAACCATTAGACACTAAATTCTTTGACATGTGGGGAGGAGGTAGGTGCAATTACCTTAGCTGGTTAGAGAGAAACAACTTTAAATGCCTCTTTTCTTTTTCTTTTTTTTTTTTTTAAATTTCTCCTCCCCCCACCCCTTTCTGCCCCAATTCCCCCTTTCCTTCTCCAGGCTCCATTTGATGTCGTGGTTTAGGGTGATGGTTACGGGAGTGCTTCACCCCTCTACCTTTGTAATTGTGAGGAGAGTGCAACTTTAAAGAAACACAAATAGTTGAGGTGGGAGGGAATGGTACGGTTGATCAAACACACTTGTTCTCCTGAGTGGTTCCCACTAGTTGTTATGTCTTTACTCAATATGGATGAAACTCTCTCTATAAAATGAAAGAGTTCTCTCTGATGCATTTTATCTTTCTCCCACTTAGCATCTTTTTATAAATTTATAAGTACACTTACAAATATTCTTAAAAGGAATGTCTTTGCATGAAGGCATTGCAGGTGTTTAAATATTGAATGGTTGCTTGTTATTAAACAGTTCTGTGTTCTCTCTTTTCAGATGTGGCCCCATTTATTGAATTTCTGAAGTCCATCCAGGATGGAACGATAGTGTTAATGGGAACATATGATGATGGTGCAACCAAGTATGTAATTGATTTATATAGTAAAATTGCTTAAGCTTTTAAATGCTGTTTGGTACTGAAAAAAAATGCATTCTTTTATCACACAATCACTTTTGATAAAGTTTTGTTTTTCCAAGATGACTGATTTGAAACTATGCTTCCAGTTCATTAGTTTTATAATGCTGATGTGATTTGGGGACAACAAGGATCAAATTAAAACTAACCAGGTGTAATGGGTTATGTATATATTTACACAGAGGACTGTTAGGTATATACTTTTGTGATCCCAACAACAGAGAAACAATAAATGAGATATTAAATTAGACCCTTTAGCAGAAACATCACAAGTGTTTGAAAATTTGAAAAGTCTAGAGGTTAATAGTTGACTAATTAGCAATTGCTGTATCAGTACATAGTTGGGTTTTTCTTGCTCCTCTGAGAAAAGATGTTAATGCAACAAGAAGACACTGTAGGGTATACGGTCACTCCAGCCAACTGCTTACTTGTAGCTATATCAGGCACTGCAATTTTTTTAAACTGTATCCTTATTCTCCCTGGTTGCTGAAGACCCTGGAGATTTCTGGCTGCTCTGCTAGAATTTGTCTCCACCTCTTTTTTTGTTTTTAATGTATGCTGCCAAAGATACCTGTCTTTTTGGAGATACACTGCTTTTCCTAGTGCTGATATCTGACTTTGCTAGCATAAGACAGAATGAGCTGTGTCCAGACATAGGAACATGGCTGTGAGAATATACTCTGGTGGAAACTGGTCTGTTGCATCCAGCATTTTTCTCATATCGACTCCAAGACAGAGTTCGGTGGTTACAGGGGTGCAGAGACCATTCCCAGTAGGCCTTGCCTGTATCCTTCCTTTTGACATCTGAGAGGTTACTAGTGTGCACCTCATATGTCTGGGCCTCAGTGTTTGGACTGTTCCAGCCTAAAGCTGTTCAGCTTATTAATGTAGACATAGCCTAAGAGGTTTTACTTCTCTTTAAGCATTATCTTCCAACCTTCCCAACTTTGGTCAGCTTTAATAGACACTAAAAATTACTGTAAAATCTGTATTGTAATCTACTTCTCACTTAAGTCATCCTGTCCAACGTATTGCTCTTCATAGTGAAAGTTGAGAGGTGGTTTGTTTTTTTTTTTCCTCCTTTGTTTTAATATTTAACTTTTTGCTAATGTGTTCTGTACATTTTCTTTTCTCTTTTGGTTCAATTTGTTATCCACAACTTGTCTGTATTTTTGATATAGGAGCAGCTTTCTTATGACAAAGTCCTGATTTTGCAGCGTGCAGTATTTGCTGTAAATAGTTAAGTGTCTGTACATTCACTCCTTTTAGGAAAAGAAAGCAATTTAATGTTTCTTTACGCCGAGGCTGGATCTTCTGTTGTTCTGTTCAGTTGTTCTGTTATGTTTCTTTTTGCTTTTTCCTTTCTTCTTTGATGTTTTAGATAATAAGTACAGTCAGTTTGTTTCAATAATCATGTCACAACTGGTGTTTTTGAAAGCTTATTTGTAGATACAATATCAGCTAAACAAGAAGGTGAATTTGGCCCATTCATGCTGACAGCCGGGTACTACTGCTTGTTAGTGATATTACATAATTAGCCAAAACCTTACTGCTGGTGGTTGATGGTAATTGTAAATGCTAGTTCTTGAAAACAATTAAAATGGTGAAGAACCAATGTGTTTAAAAGAGGAAATATTTTTATTTTGATTTTTTTTTAATATAAGTTGCCCTAATGCTCTAGAAACTTGGAGTGTGGCTTGTACAAATAACCTCCAAAGTACTTAATCATTTTCATAATTTTAGCTAAAGTATGTCATACAACTGTTAACACTTACAACTCAGTAAGTAGTAATAATTAGAAGTTGTGTGTGTTGTTTAGTAATCAGGTAAATATAGTAACAGAAAGGAAGAAATAAAGAGCTGTTATTTGGAGGTTTTGGAATGATAACTTATCATCCTACAGAATTGTTTTCCCTTCCATACTAAGATTACCCTGCTTGGACCTACAGGCATGAACTGTGCTGTGGGGCAGCATTCTGAATTTTGAACTAATTGACCCAAGTAGAGAAGAATTTCTTTCATAGATTTAGGTCATTCTTCTAATCTAAAATACCTTTTACTTTATCTAGACTTCAGCTCGAGCCTCCAAACAATGTTTACTTTAAAGGCTGACTTTTTTTAGTTGCTTGGAGAATTGCTAACAGGACTTGAGATGTATGTATAAATTCTCACAAGAGAGGGTTCTTGGCTTTTGTTGGTGTACTGATAGGTTTGTATGCTGGTTCCTTGAGATTATAATATTAAAGAGGGCAGTGCTTATTAGATCAGGTGATTTCAGAACTAGCCTTATCTGATTTTGGAAGATAGGTCTTGCCCAATATTGACTGACTTAAACTATATTTAATCAGATTAAAGCTGAATGGTCCATTGAACAATGAAAGCTCTAAGGGCATGTATTTTATTCACATACTGAACTCTGTTCTTTTCAAGGCTTAATGAGGAAGCACGGAAACTGATCGCTGACTTAGGAAGCACATCTATTACTAACCTTGGCTTTAGAGACAACTGGGTCTTCTGCGGTGGGAAAGGAATTAAGACTAAAAGTCCATTTGAACAGGTATGTGCTTCTATAACTTACTGGAATTAAACAGCTTGCATTAATAAAGGCGTAGCATGCATTATAAATACCATGCATTTGTTCAAGATGGGTATCTATTGCAGTAATGGCACACAGTGTTATTTTCAAATTTATTCCTGGACTATCCTCCTCCTTTTAAATGTACCAAAAAGAGTCTTTGGTGATTCACAAATAGGAAAAAAAAATCTTATATGGGGTAGATCTTATTATCCCAATAACTAGATCATTTGTCTTATTAATGAATCCAATTAAACTGAAGAATTCAAAACTTATTGCCTAACGCTTGTGTTTTAGATGCACCAACAATGGTAGGCCTCCAACAGCTAAGTGGTGGTTAGGGTGCTGGTTTTTCCAGCTGTTCACTTTGCTCTTGTGTCAAAAATTATTGCTGCCATAGCGAAATTTGTGAAATAGAATATGTTCCCATACTTTAGCTGTTACAGTTCGAGACGTGTCGTTGTTGCCTTTAATTACTGTTAAAGGTAGCTCTGTACTCGGAGAGTAAGGGAGGCGTGTTCTCTATCGTCAGCTTTGCAAGGGGGTGGGAACTAGTGCAGGAGCAGTAGCAAACTCTTGGAGGCAGTAATGTCTTACCTGACTGTAGATGGTCGCTTGGTGGAAAAATAAACCCCTAATTTTCAAAAAAAAGCAAACATTCTAAATAAAGTTCTTTAAAATCTGACTATTGGTTTTCAGTGCCTTGTAAATTTAGTAGTTTGTGTTTTAATGCAGTTGGTCTTTTCCCTGCTTGTCCCTCTTCCTAAATAAACATCTATTATACATGTTAAAAATGTTTTCCCAGTATGGCTTAACTGTTTTTAGCATACACTTGTCTGAGCAAGTTACAATGAATGGTGAATACTGAGAGATTGTTATATTTGATACAAAGCACAGGAGGCTAATAGTGATGTCTCCTCTTTGTCCATGGTCTGAAAATAAGTAAATACAATGTATTTTAAAGCTGTGAGTTAAAAGCATAAGGATAAATGACTTTATGTTAATGGTAGATTGATGTTTTCTATTTATAGCATATAAAGAACAACAAGGACACAAACAAGTATGAAGGCTGGCCAGAAGTTGTTGAGATGGAAGGCTGTATCCCTCAGAAGCAAGATTAAATGAAAAGGAAAGAAGAACATGGAAGACAATGCACTTTCTGCTATTATTAGGGAGAGGGCTATGAAGGAGACTGTACTGTAAATAATATTTTTAAAGCATGCAACCATCTTGTCGGTGTGTGCATGAGCACTGACATTTTGAATATCGGGATTATTTATTGCTAACACACATAGAAGTCCTTTTTGTAAATATGTCCAGAATAAAAGAAACATCAAATCATTTCTATGCAGGTTTCTTAAAAGCACAGTATTTAGTTTGCCTGTGGTAAATGATATCTTGTAGGTTGACTGGCTAATAAATTGCATATGCGGATAATAAACAGATCCTTACAAATGTTGTACTGTCCTCTTAACAGCGTAATGTTGCTGTGAGTATGTAACCTTTGTGGAATATTGTAGATTTTAGTCATAAGTTAATAAAGAGCTTTAATTTTTTTTTATCTTCTGCCTTTTTAATGGCAGCATCACTTTTTATTAAAGCTATTTGGTTATTCTAATACCAAGTGCTCCTGAAATTTATTTTGTAGTCCCCCATCAAAACTGAATAACGAGCAAAGGAAGAATATACGGTAGTGTAACAAGATATGCCATGAGAAGCACAATAGAAATAATTTTCATTGGGAGAAGAACAAAAGTAAATATATAAATAGTGTGTGTGATATTTAAAAGCAGCTTGGAAGGAACTGTACTTAACTCTCTAAAATAATGTTTACTTTGTAGAAGAGACGTAGAGATGTGGCTAATTTGTTCAGTTTTTATTGCAGTTCTTGTACTGCTGCTTCCAACATCGATTTTACCTATGGCTGTTCAGCTATAGTGGTTAGTCACATAGTCAATGGGCATAACGACATAGCTTCCTCTGAGTTCTAACGTGAGGATAAATTTCCCATCACAAAGAGCCCATTAGAAAACAGTCTGCCTTCTGCTGAGAGTTGGTTCAGGGTACACAATTGTGTACACCACCTATTTTACATCTAATATGAGCTGAGAAAATTTATTCTTGCAGTGAGGTGTTAGAGAAAGCATTGTGTCTTGGGTTATGCCATGTGTTTAAACTTAACTGGCAATGTTTCCTTCATCTTTTTTTTTTTTTTTTAATGGAAGAAAATGGACCAAGTTGAAGTGGCCTTATTCTTTAGCTTGTATCAGAGTTGTGGGAAAACACTGCTTTCTGTGGAAACTTCTGTTTCTTTTAAGTAGGGCCAGCTTGGACTTTTGCTGAAACTAAGTTAGTATGGCATAACTGATGGTGTTGGTATTCACAAAATAAGGGCTGACATGGAATTGGGTGTAATCTCTTGGAGCTTTATGTCATGAGTTCTGGTATAATCTTCAAAAACTTCTACCATGGGGCAAAAGCCACACAGGATTTTTCAGCAACCCACAGTGTGAGTTGAACACAGTGGCACTCAAAATACTATTATTGTTGATGTCTTCTGAGACAAATTTAATTCTGTGCACTAAAAATTTCAAGCAATATTGGGAATTACCTTGTAAGTCATATAAATAACCTGTGGTACCAGAGTAAGAATGGATTCTGAGTTGTTCTGTATGTTTAAGTAGCTTCCTAAATGATGTGGTTTACCCTCAAGTTTAATGTAGAACAGCAATAAATGCACCTTACATAGTGAAACTGCTTTTGTTAAATCTTTTGGGTTTTCCTGTGTAGGAAGGCGTGTTAAAATCATGTATATTTTTTCGTCAAAGTAAACCCCCCTGTTTCTATCAATTGGAAAATAACTTCTATTTTGTAACATTAGGCTATTGTGGAAAACGAATTAATTGTGTAAGTCCTGCAATTTTCACAGAAATACAGTTTTGTTGGTGTATATGCCAGTATTGGTTATGCTGCTATCCAGAATAATATCAAAATAATTTTGAAGTTACTTGTTAGGGCCTT
Organism: Anarhynchus alexandrinus; assembly: GCA_008711295.1. Lineage (NCBI taxonomy): Eukaryota > Metazoa > Chordata > Aves > Charadriiformes > Charadriidae > Anarhynchus > Anarhynchus alexandrinus. The sequence goes on from VUYV01000461.1 coordinate 89,127, forward strand.
CAGAGAAAAAAACATTTGTCTGCAGTAATAGTTTCCCTGGACTACTCTTGTCTTTGTTCTTTTGGTTTTGAATGCCAATGAGTATTTCATCTTTCATCAAATTAAAAAGTTCAAATTTCCTATACCAAATTTAATGGAGAGAAAATAACACTAAAGGCAGACCTCTTTTAGCCCTTGTATCTTTTAAATTTGTGCCTTTTTTTATTCAGCAATCTAAATTAAGTAAATGTATTATGACTCTTTTAACCCCTTAAGGTTTTATCTGCCACAAACCTTTTAAACAACAGATTTTAAAGCAGTAAAACGGTAGGATTGGTTTTGTAACTTCTTAAATAATTTGATTCTTGTGATTTTGATGAAAATCTTCCTCTTATTCTCTAACCCACATCCTCAGCTGTATTGTATCACATTTAATAAGACTCTCTTTAAAGTATAATAAAACTTGTACTGGAGCAGCTGTGCAAATGGAGTCTCCTTGCTCTTGTCCATCATTGTGGTCTGGTGACTTGCTGTGAGATCTAATCGTGCCATCTCTTCTCTTCTGCCTTGAGTGAGCTACCTGCAGTATCACCCTGTCGAGGTAAACTTTAATGCTTTCTCTTCAGAAGTGAGACTTTCTGATAATTTATCTGCATGTCATTTGAGTTACCAAGCACAAAGATTGCTTTTCTGGCCTCCCTGGTCTCTCGCACAGCTTGGTGGTAGGAGGTAGTCAGTGGCAAAGTTGAAGGCATTCTGTACAGGTAACTTCACACAAAAGTACCTGTGTGCGACAAAACTCCAGGATGTGTATTGTAGGACTACACCAGGTAATGGGAACGTTTGCAGCATCTTGCAGACTTGTTGAGAACAGAGCAGTGAGGGAAGGAAAGAGGAAGATTGTGGAGGATGTCTGCCTCAAAAAGTTCAGCTGTGAGATGAGGTGGGGGAGGATGCAAGAAGGCTGTGAATTCATTTTCACCAAAGAGCACCCAGCTGGCATTCAAGCCACCTGAAGACATTATGGTAAACCATAGTTCTCAATTGCTGTACTAGTGTTGCTTTATATGGCTAACAGGAGTCGTAAGAAAGAAGCTGAAGGGAGTCTCTGCCTTGACATACCCTCTGCATCTTCTCTAGTGTCTTTCATGATCAAACTTTTTTTTTTTTTTCCTCCCCCCCTGGAAAAAGCAGAACCTTTTTCTGCTTTAGTTTCCCAAGCACTAGTTTGGAAAAAACTTTCTTTTTCTCACCACGTNTGAAACGCTTGATGCGTATGTAATGTCTCCTAAACTGTTTATAGATTTTCTGCAGTCTGAGTGGTTTTCAAGAATGAGTGTATTAATAAAGTAGAGGCCAGGCGGGTAACTTCAGGAAGGGAAATAAAGTAATAATACTGCCACCGTAAGTGTTGGTTATGTGCCTGTGTAAGGGTGGGAAGGGCTGTAGTCCCTCCCTAAACTGACTTGGGTCATGGCTAAGGTGGATACCAAGCAAGGGACTTTTTATTGATTAAATCCTCTTCAGTTTTCCATCCGTAAGGCCGGGCTAAGGCCATACCCTAGCCTTAATACTAGAGGCCTGGCTAAGAAAATTGAAAAAGAAACCTGGAAGGCTGGATGGGAACTTTGAGGCCAAAGCAGGAAGGTGCAAGAAGAGCTCTCGGCCTGTTCGGTGATACCATGAGGCGTCAGTGGTTCCTGACGCTGTAGTAGGGATACAAAGGACCCTGCTTCTCGCCCTCTGCGTGACGTGCCAAAAGGGCACAGACACGTGGGCTCAGCCACCTCCTGCTGCTGCCTCCCTGGAGGCGAAAAAATGAAGAATGGCAAGAGAGAATGTGCTCTACTTGAGATGTTTCATTACATTTCTGATTATCTTAATATTAGCTTAAACCCACTTTTAGTTCCTCCTTGCTGCTCCTGTAGTCAGCCCTTTCAGCCTTACAAACAAGATGTAATGCACCTTTCATAGGCTCAAGGTAGAACAGGTTCCTGTGTTTAACTATCCATCTAGTTCAGTTGTCTCTTGTACCATCCAAATCTTCTTTACTGAAAATTAATGATTACTTCTTTGCAAGTTAAAAATTGATGACTTTCCTCTTAGATGTCCTTTACATTCTTCCTGGCCCTATCTTTTCCTTTCTAGAACATGCAACTCGGCTCCTTTAATCTTGTGTTTATCCTTTTTAAATCGCTATAATCTGTGAATCTGTAATCACCCGTTCCCTCCAGGTCTGTTCCTTTCTTAGGGTGTTGTCCATAGCAGGATATAGCTACAACCTCATTGACATGAAAAAAGGCACTCCCAGCTGCGGAGGAATCGTGTCTCCTCTTCGAGCTTGATGGATGGCAGTGGAAGGGAGTGCTGTCTTCTGCAGAACGTCGTCTGCAAATGTTTTTTCCTACCAAATGCTGCAGCAATCCTCTCTCACTGATTATCTTCCTTGGCCTTGAGTATTTCAGCATTGTCTTTATCAGTACAGCTTTGTGTTCCCAGATCTTGGCAGCTGAATCATCCTTCCCATTGGAAAACTTGGTGGATAGTGCCTTGATTTATGGCATTTATATCTTAGCCTTCATAGATGCCTTGAAAGCACCTAATGTACAATGTAGATAACTATAACTTGTGTTAAGTTTTGTAGCGTATTAGTAAGTAAAATGAACATCATGTCTTTATTATCCTTTGAAGTATGTAGAAAGGAAAACTTTCTTTTGGGGCTTTAGAATATATATGGAGAGAGGTAGGGATCAGTATAGAGAACTGTAGTAGCAGGTACTACAGTAGCAGCTACATTGTCTACTGTGTAAAATGCACAGAAATCACTCCATCATCTATGGTAAATTTCTGATCCCTGGAGACAGCCCAAAGCAGCTGATCTTGCACTACAATGCAAGAGGTTTAGAGTGGTTTCTTAGCATTGCAATTATGGGACAATCAGCAAATGGGGAAAAAACCAACCGCAAACAATAACAAAACAACCCCAAACATTGAGCCCAAGTACAATTTCAAGGTTATTTAGTCGTCAAAATTTTATTATCCCAAATATGGTCCCAGCAGAAAGTATGACACTGTTCTGTCTTGCCTTAGGGCTGTTTAGTTCTGAGTGACCAAAAGTGAGGAGGGCCGTTTAAAAGGGTTACTTACAGTTGTACTGCCGTAAAATCATTGATCAATGGAAAAGGAGCCTGCCCTGTAGCATCAACCCTTCTTACTGTGCATGGCTTACTTATTATCCTGAGAAGGCCTCTGTGTTAGCAAACTGTGAGGGATCATAAAACTTCTACAGGAGGTGGTTGTAGCCTTGGATAATCCCCCAAATTTTGCTCTACCTAAATCTCTTGCATGGAAACTACTAAAATGGGTTTATTTCATTAGCTGCTTTATTTGCAGAACTTTTGTCAAATACTCTCCGTTTGTGCTGCATGGGTTTTGGTTTTGTTGGCTTGTCTTATGTTAAAAACCTGGAGTTTTCAGTGCACACGAAGTGTGAAACCATAGTTGGACAATATTCTGATGCTGGCAGCACAATCCACTCAAGGCGTTACTACTCCTGGTCACCTCCCCGAGTTCGTAATTCCTTGTCCTTGCTGCAGTTTGCCGCTCCAAAATGAGCCAAATCTATTGTTTGTGGACCATATCATTAAGCCGATGGATGGGCTGGGGTGAGGGCAGAGTGTGGGGAGCCTGAGCACTCGCTCAGCCAACCTGGTGTGCAAACCCAACCTGCCATGAAACTACAGCCTAACGCTCCAAAATCGGCAACTATAAAACCTGGCCAACTTCGTTCTCTAAGTTTCAGGTAACTTCTGGTTTTGCTCCCATTGGCATAATCAGCAATGACTAGCCAAAATTGCTTTTCAAAAACCCAAATACCACATTTTAAACTGGAATTGAATAGTATCTTGCTGTTGTGTTCCTCTGCACGTTGATTCTCTTCATGATATATAGGTCCTCTAAAAACTCAGTATGTTTAAAGCCAAAATATTATTTAGCACATACTGAGACACAATAGAGTGTCAGATTAATTTCTTAGATTATGGGGCAGATTGGTCCATGCAAAAGAATGGGACATTGTTTCAGTCGTCAGCAGGTTTTGTGCTACTGACACGAGGCACAATGTACCTTTCAACACAGAGGGTAAATCATCATCCACATAAATAATTCTGCAGTCTGGTTTTAACCCCTGGTATAGTGTCAAGCTTTTTCTCTAGAGAACAGAAATGGTCATGAAATGTGTTTCACGCTGCTCCACAATCAAACACAAATTTTCAGGGCTTTGGGGAAAATGGTTATAGAAGTCTTACCCAATCAGAAGTTTCAACATTTTAATTAAGGCAACCTGATACAAACAAATCCTGATATTAAAAAAGAAATAATATAAAAAGTGGATGGTAAGCTGATGATTCTTGAAGTATTAACAAGGAAAATGTGCAGCTCATTTAAAATTACACTGTATAGTCATAAACATAGCAAGGCTGAGAGGAAAATGAAATAGCCAAACCCTGAGACAGGCTCTGATCTTCTAGCCTGTGACAAGCTGTACTCCTGCTTGCAGGCTCAGGTTCAGCAGAAGGTTTCATAAGGCACGGGACACTACCCTGTAATGAATCTCTCTTTCTCCAGCTCAATCAGTGCATCTAAACTCCACACGTGTGTCTGCCTTCACTCTCCTCGACACTTTATTTGTTACCCCTCTTTGCTGTGCAAATGAAGTGATAGCTCCCCACCACCAAAGGCCCATTTACAGCCATCCCTGGCATCCAAATTCCAGCCTCAGCCAAAGGGATCACCAGTCAGTGTTATCTGCTGGCTGTGAAATGAATTGCAGTCTCGTGTTCCCATCTGCCACCGCACCTCCAGCCCTGCAGGGCTGACACAGTGGCCCCAGAGGATTGATTCCCATTTCATTCTCCGCTGAGTAAACCATTAGTTATTTAGCAGAACTACCTGTGGAATTACAGAATTGTCTGTGCAGTGTAAGAGCAGGCTCTGGGACAGGCACAGGTATTTTAGCATTAATTATTTGCAGCATTAACATGGAGTTCACAAGCACCATTCCCTTCAGGATGAATTTCTCACTTGTGTGTGGGCAAAAAAGCGTATCTGACTTCCAGAAATACAAACCACAGGAGGCCATGTTTAGGAAATGCAATTTTAGCCAACTGATTATTTTAGTCTTTGCCTGTTCCTGAACAACTGTACTGTGCGCAGTAGTGGGACTTGCCCAGTAGTCACCACTCGGATGGTTACTGCACGGTTCCACCTGGCAAACCACAGTCTTCAAACTACATGGGCTGGGAAAAATATGCAGTGACCAGGTAACCAAGGCATTAGGTTGATGATAAGGAGACCTGCCTGTTCTTTTTTTTTTTTAAACTTAGTTTTGCCACTTCTTTTGCGAGTGACTTTGAGCAAGCCACTTCTCCCCAGTTTCCCACTTAAAGTCAGAATACTACTACCGCCCTCCTTAGTGATGCTCATTGCGCGTACGGGTGTGAAGCTCTGTTTCCCAGTTAGGTATTGTTAGCTATTGTCTGCCCGTGCAGATTCACTAACAGTGAAAATTGTGAAAGTGTGTAAAATACTAAAAATTGCTACTGCAAATCCTTGCGTGAAATGAAAAATAAAGCCATGATACCACATTACCACCGTTACTGCTGCTACTGGACCTGGGCACTCCAGATCACCTGGCTGGACAGATGGGATGCAGTAAGGAGAGGATTCACAATTAGCATTTTGGGCAGGTTATCTAGAACAAATAATATTTGTTCCACTCTGATACTTGCTTATATTCCATCTTTATCTACCATAAGTTAGAGGGCTCAGACAAACTGGTGCCTCATGTGGCATGAAGTCTGCTGCAGTGGGATGATCCTTTTACACATTTTTAATACATTTTGGCCAGCAGAATGAGTTGGTACGGGTTCAGCACTTTATGTGACCTAGCCACGACAGTTTTGATCTATGAGGTGCCACCCTAAAGTCAAGGTTGCTATCTTGTGAAACCTCATCCTTCAATGAAATCAAGCATCTCAGCTCCTCCAGAAACCTCTGCCAAAGTGGATGTCCTTTTAACATCATTTCCTCTAATGACCAATGCTAATTGTTGCTATTTACTTTACATTACCGTATGTTCCATATACTTGTCATTCACTGAAAAGTGCTGCCCAGCCGAGAGACGTTTTGGTAGCAATGGAGACAATCTCCATTTACTACACATCCTTTGACAAGGGATCTCCAACAGGCAAGGACAAGACGGTGGTCTTCAGCTGCCGATGCACGCACAGGCCGGCATGTCGACAGACTGACCAGCTGCGTTCCCGCAGTAACTCCTCTGGGTATGTCAGCACTTCAGCCGACAACAAAACTTGGCTCTTAAAATATGCAGCCCATGCACACGCATTTCTGTTTTCAAAACGGCGTACATCTCTCTCACTTTCGGAAGAGGTTACAATTATCCTTTCTTCAAAAAGTAAACTTGTGGCATTTTTCATAGGTTTGCTACTTTTCACAAACTGCTGCTCCATGCATAAAAGGGCAGTGTGAGGGAACAGGACTGAGATAAGCCCTCTCCCCCACTCAAACTGTGAACTTCTTTCTAATTTTTTTTTTTCTAATCTCACTTGCTCAGATAAGCACACACGTAGCTACTTTCAAACAGAAAGGACGTATTATTGCAAAGCTATACAAGACTATTATAAGGCTATGTTTTCAAAGTCAACAACCCTGATCCTCCAGCCCCAGCACTGGTAAAAAACCCCACCCTATTAGAACGAGTGAATGAAATTCATTCCAGTGCCATATGCCCACAAAAGTAGCTGAACCACATATGTCATACATAGGCTCCTCTTTGAAAGCGGAGGCATGCTGTCTTACAGATGGTTCTCCCTCTCGTTCTCACCCGAGGAGAGCTTTTCCAGAGTGTGGAAGGAGTAAAGGCAGTTTTGTGGAATAAATACTGCAATAGATGTCGGCCAGTGTCTTTAGCCCTGATGCCACTACAAACCAATGTCCATATCCTGATCCCCTCCAGAATTGCTTTTACAGATGCCGCTCGTCCAGAACTAGTTTTATGGATGTAACTTAGGTAAGTTACAATGGAGCTTAACTTAAACAGCAATTTCAACTGTGATAGGTAGACGAGTTCATGCTCCAGTGCCCCCAGTGCACTCAGCTTTCATAAACCATGTGTGTTGCCACCTGTCTTTGCTACCTTTTCTCACTCTTTGAAAAAAATAAACTCTTTCCCTCCCATAAACCAGAAAAAAAATCTTTTATTAACAACATTTAAGAACAGAAAAATTCTTTGTTGGAACAAGATAACCTTTCAAAACCACCACAGCCTCACATACTGGCTAGCCAAGCAGACAAGAGAGCTTGCGACAGCCCAGCCCGGCTGTGTTGGCTGCTGCATCATGACTGTTCCACATCTCCGTGCAACACGGATGGGAGTCCCCTTCCCCTTCAAACCCACCAAAACAGCCTACTGAAATTTTTCTCCTGGGCAAATCGGACCTTAGACCCAGGAGTCCAGGACCATTTTCTCCCCATTTCCTACACTGCCAGAAGTTAAGGCGTACTGAGAAGTGCATCGGTGACTTTCCTTACTTTACAGACCAGGCATGGAAGAACCTTTAGGTCTGGTAAAAGCTAAGGCAGTTTTGAGATCGGGGCTGCTTCACGAGATGATCTTGGTCTCCATGCTGAACTCCCAGTGGCTGGTTCCTGCTGGAGCCACACACAATAAAATGGTAGTGACCTCAATACTGAACCCAGTGGAGGCACTGCTAGGAGCAGCTTCATGTAGGGCACTGAGGCACCTACCTCTGCCAGCAGCCTGACATAGGGCAGATTCAGAGAGAGAGAGATGGGGGTGGTCTCTACAACACCTTCATATCAACAGTGACCAGCAGCATGTCCCATCCATGCTGCCACTAGGTGTTGTGTCATGGCCTGTGGAGACTGTGGGTTTATTTTCGTCGCTGGAAGGTGGGAACAACCTGGGGCTTACAAGTCTCCCTTCAGGGTCTTCCACCAGGATGTCTCCTCGCCATCCAAGTTTCCACAGGGAGGGTGTTGAATCCTCCTGTGACAGTGAATGGTGTGCAGAGCCCCCTTCCCATAGACAGCAGATTTTGTGGCCTCAGGATAATTATCTGGCTAGGTCAACAGAGACAGGCTGGCCAAATGTGGAGGGAAGGTCCAAAACAACCCAGCAGATAAAGGACTTCTTGGTTGCTGAACTGATGTTCCTAAGACACTTCACATAAGGCAGTGAAGTACCACAACACAGAAGATTTCATTTGCTTCTTCCTGACCTACACATCCAGTAAAGAGTGACAGAGAATCTGGTCACCATCTTTCATGGGAAAATAATTGACGACTAGGAAATGAATTCCTCAAAGTAATTTTGAAAACCTCAACTGAACTGTCTAAGGTGGTTTCTTTCTAAAAAATGACTGTGAGTGTGGAACAAGTTAAGGAATTGCAAACCCTTGCAAGTCGCCTTGATGTCAGTGGGAGTTCTGCACTTACCGCTGGAGCTGGGATTTCACTGTTTGTAAAATGGATTTAAAAGAATAAAAAAGTATACAGAATATTAATTAACTGATCATTTAGAAAATCATCGTAAGTGTTTCTCATCAGTGTGTATTAACTGCCATAGTTATAACCACCCTGATGGCAAAAAAAAAGAACATTTATGTAATTCTCTGACTAATTTCCCCCTGCACATGCAAATAAAAATCAATTAAAGGCCACTACAATGGTAACAAATATCTAACCAACAAATGTCAAAGGCTGTAACCTTATCACATTAGTTTTGGAAACCTTTTACATTACTTGCATAATTTAAATATTTACAAAATATAAACTTTCTTGTCTTATCAAAAATAGGTCTTTGCACATTTAAACAACAGAAATCCTTTCACATGATGCTTTTTAAGCCAGGCATTAAATCACTGCATAAAAATAAACAACCTTTCACAGATGTAAAATAAAACTGAGCCAACATATGGAGGGGGAGAAAATGTTATCAATAACAGTTTAAATATTTTAGTGGTGTGAGCCAATCCATAAATTACATTGTGCATTGAACTTACTTAGGATGCAACCTAATGAGAAGTTCTAGCTGCTGCTTCTGTAAGAGAAAGCAATGTTTTTAAAAATCTTTTGCGTTATGGCAGGTTTCTTTAGGCTGAATTTTATGTTTAATTGTGAAAATGATGGTGAACCACCAAAGAGATGGTTGAACATGGCAGGTTATTGCATACAGTCCAACAGTGGGGTGATGACCGGGTGACTCACAAATGGTGTGTTCAGATACTGAGGAAATGCCTGTGAAAGATTTTACTTCCTTCAAATACTAAACTGTATTTCTGTCCCCCCTCAGACCCTGCCTTTTTGCGTTTGAAAGACAACCTATAAAAAATCCTGAGGTTGCTATTTGGTACACCGTTCACGTTCACCAAGCCGTGGTCCAGCCCCTCTACTCTGGACACAGCTTGCTCCATGCCAATGGACCCTCCTCGTCCACCCAGCTCTCTGCAGTCACGCGTGTTTCTCAGTACCAGATACTCTTCTGCATATCACTCAGAAGACAGCTTTTCGACCAGTTGCAAGGCCAATGCTTCATGATCAACAGCAGAACATTTCCCCTACGTTTCCCTACGTATTTTTTTGTTTGTTTGTTTTTTCCTAAAGCCTGCAGAAATGAACCACCTGGTGGATCCATCTAGGCCCAGTTTTAAAAATACAGACATAAGGATTATATCTAACGTGTCTTACACGCCCTCTTAACGCTTCAGTCTCTGGCTAACGAGATTTTGAGTTTTCTCCACTGAACTTCCCGACCATATGGATCTTCATGACATTGTGGCTATTAAAGACTTGGAAAGTTTAGTGTCTGTCCCTGCTCATGGAGTTACACGTTCAAATAGGTCATCAGGAGTGCTTTTTTGTTATTTTACCTGTCCCTGTGTGCAGGCTACTGTTCGCACTGTTGCTTTTTTCATACACCAAATGCTTGGACTACCCGTTGTTCGGCAATACCCATTCCCCCTGAGGCTGATCCCCGCCGCAGTCCCACACGGTAAGAGTAATTGCTGCCTTGTTGTGCGTACCACACAGCGCGGGACGGTTCGGCCGCGTTTTCTGTACTTAATCTTATTTGCAGGTGTGAACGTCGGTCATGGTCTCGCACCTCCGGCAGCGCACGTAGCAGCACCAGACAAACTTGCATTCGCACCTCTCCACGTGCCTGACAACGTGGGTGTTGTACCCGCGCCCGCAGCAGAGGAGGTTGCAGCCATCGGGGCCCTCTGAGGTGCGGTTACATTCCCTTCCCTGAGTCCCCGGGATCCCCAATTTTTGGTCTTCGACACAGTAATTGGGTGATTTGTTCACGTACAGCAGGTCTTCTTTGCCGATTGGTATTTTTCGCTGGCTTTTCTCTTTCCTGCGTAGCTTTTTTTTCAGTCTGTCTGATATTTGTATGCTGTTTTCATACTTATCCTTTAAAAAACGGCCAATCTTTTCAAAGGAGGACATTGTTTTCCAACAAGTTTTCACAGCACAGGACCCAGAAACACCATGACAACGGCAATCCACCGACATCAGCTTTGCTACAGCCTGAAAGCAAAGGGAGAATGACATTTGGACGTGGTCTTTCAATCATTAGGAATACTGCCTGACATCAGTAACACAGAGGTCTCGGAGGTATTTAATACTACTGCTGCCATTGCCATTCCAGTGATGAGGAAGACAGAGCACAGGAGGATACATGTTAGGAACCAGGTTTCTGACTCTGGACCCCCACCATGAGAAGCCTGATCTTCAAAAGTGCTCTGCACTTGCACTTCACAACGGTGATAACGTAGCAATATCAAATCACATTAATGAAAGCTTGTGGTTTTGGCTGGCTTTTCATTCTGGAGGACCCTAAAGACCTGAAACAACAGGTCCCATGTCACTCCTCCCACCACTAGAATGCAAATGGTCCTTGTGAGGAATAGCAGGAGGGGAAGCAGGGATAGGGCAGGTAACGGCACCGTTCCTACGTTGGAAGACATTTACTGGGCAGGTCTATGCCATCTTTTAAGGGTGCCCTGTGGATACCATCAAGATCACTAAACATTCATGAGACAGTCTGTAACTAAGGCCACAGGAATGGCTTGAGGTCACACAACGGTGTCTGTGGGACCAGCATGGCTCAGCACACGAAACAGCCCAACATACAGCCTTGAGGCGCCTCAGGGCAGACCTGTGTTGGAAGAGCAGGAGGATGCCCACATCTCTGTGCTCCATGGAAAGTTTATCAAAGGAGACACTAGAGCTCAGCAGAGGTATCTTCAACTCAGATATTCTGGAGTAAATCTCAGGTGCTTCTCACTTACAGGACCAAGCCCTCTTCTTGTAATTTAGGCATACAAGTACTGTCATGGGTTTCTAGTGTTTCCAGTTGCATAATGGCTCTATTTTACACAATTTAATAGTTGCATTCATGTTACCTTTATAACTTTAAACGTTTTAGCAATATTTCCACAGTAATTACGAACATTAGAATACCCTTAGATGAGCTATTTTCCCTCGCCCATGCAGAAGCAAGCACTGGGCTGCACAGTAACAGTCTGACCAACAATGGGAATCCGCAGCCTGCGTTAAGCTTTTGCAACACACAAGAATTTTTGGCTCAGTTTATAGGAGACCAAGCCTCAAAGAACTGGAATCTGTAAACAAGCAGTAACTTTCTTTATCTGGGACTACAACTCAAACAGTCAGCGGACAATCAATATAATACTTCCTTCTGGAATAATTAATAGTACAAAATTATACACTTAGACTTGTGACACATCTCACATTTGAGTCTGGAAAAGTGCACAGAAAAATCGTTGTATGCCCAGATACACCAAAAGGATGAGGTATTGTAATTTCTGTTTTGGTTTTTTTTACCTTTCGGTTAACATACTCTCATATGGGCTGATGGTTAATGATGTGGAAAGCCCATGTTACCGTCTTCCATTTTACTAACCTTTCTCCCCATATTTAATTTCCACAATCAGGGCAACTGGGAAATCTAACAAAAAGCGTGAATTTTAAATTAACTCGTAGTAAATTTCTCTTGAAAATTCTCCTGCAGCAAGGCTAATACAGATTCAAATTATTCATCTGTGGAGGAACCACTATTTCCCACACAATGGGGAAGACACCCCCCCTAACTTCATGATGCTTATTAAATTTCACCCTAAACCTTCACTTACCCCACACTCCCCACGAATATTAACCGCTGTCAATCTACGTCTTTCTCAAACTGTCTTAGGGAAGAAATAAACAGAAGACAAATCTATCTGATACTCTCCTCTCATTTCCCCTGAGAAAGTAGTTTCATTTGTGCCTGTTCCTAAGCCTGGATTCTGCAGTGAGATCAGAGCCCTGAAATCCTACCAAACCCCAAAATCCTACTGAGCCCCACTGGCCCTATGCAGGACCAGAAATAAACTCAAACCCCCGCTTATCTGTAGCTCAGGCAGCACAAATGCCATCCTCAGAGTTTCAGAGCTGGTCCAGGCATGGAGCAGATAAAACGAGCTGTTTCTACCCTGTGCGTTAAACTGGGAACTTTCATTGTGGTGAATGCGGTCACTGAAGTTTGGGACGAGTCCAACATGGTTAAATCCATGGATTTCAGTGGGAGCTGAGGCCTCCTGGCACGTTCTGCCCCAAAGATATTGACACAAGCCCGAGTTGGTTATTTGCATATAACTCTACAAACATTATTAAAAATACACATGACCAAAGTGTTTGCTCGGAGTCACATCTCTGGTGAATGAACAGGACCTATTTGTTGGTAGAGGTTACTACGGAAGCCAAAGAAGCAAAGCATTCAAAGAACCATTAGCAAGAAGGAGCAGGTGTATGCCCTGCCCTACAACAGCCTTTGCAAACTAAACCCCATGAAGTGATGCACCGGGACAGGAGATAATTGCAGGGGCTGTGCACTGCTTTTGGGATTGGAGATTTTTCCCTATCCTGGAAGAAATAAGAATGTTGCAACAAGCAGACCCGCACACACAAACTCTTTCAGTGGCAAATCAACTGGCAGTACTTCTTGTAGATACTTATCTTCTCTCCTTCACAGGCTGGTTTCTGTTTAATAGACAGACTTGACCTTGTGCTGGTATCTTAAGAATCTATCAATAAGGAAATCACTGGGTAGGCAGAATTAAGACGTAACAGTGATTGAGGCAGATGAGAATTTGAGATCCAAGGACAGAAAGTCTTTGTTAGAATACAGATAACCTAATAAAATGTCAAGGAAAAGAGAAACACGATGTCAAAAGATAAATTTTACAAACAATTTACAAACAGAAGGGATTTAATAGTGTTTTCCAATTTCTAATGATTAGTTATTTGTATCAAGGCAAGTAACTACAATCTCAAAGTAGTTTCAAATCACATTATGCTTTAAGATTTATAAGGTTACAGATGTAATCTTTGCTTTCACTGCAGTATAACAGGGTACTAACTAGGGAAGAAACAACAGCGGAAAAATATACAATTTGGCTTGGCGAAATAAGTGTACTTCCAAGACTGTTAAAATCAGGCATAGTAAAATCTGGATGAGGCAGAAGGATCCCAAAATTGTCAGGGGAAGCACTGGACATGTCTGCTAGGGGCTAAGGGTGAGTTACTTCCATGTGGACAAGTAGCCCAGCAGATGACACTCGGAATCTTTCTCTGAGGAGGAATTAATGAAAACTAAGGGAAGAGAGAGTTTCTAAACAGGAGCAGAAACTGATGTTGGAATCTCAGGTTGATATCAAAACATAAAAATGCAGCATATATTAGCAGTGTACGGACAATCAGATAAATGCAAGAACTACAAATGTGATTGAGTACAGAAGTATTGAGAACATCCATAGCAGTTACAAATATTTGTGGTTTTATTCTGTGTTGCTCAGGATTCTCACATGAAGCTTTGATGCACTCTGTTTCAGAATAATTTATGGTGTCATCACAATTGTGCATGACCCTGGGCTATTGCTGCCCAGCTGCTAGGATGGGCAAGTTTTCTGGTTGAACTCTAACATATTTTGGGTTGCCTCTACTGCCAGGACAGGGAGCTGACATTTTGCTGCTGGATCTCAGGCTGCCATGTGAACTCTTATGAACAAATTCCCACAGTTGAATGTCTGGCAAAATTTAGAGACTAGGAATCTTGTCTTGCTGTTTTCTTGCAAGCAAACCTAAGACGGTGCCTACAGAGCCAACACAGCCTTCCGGTGGGACGTGGCTGCAAGACATACCTGTGTCTCAGCAGCGCATACAGTTACCGGGATGCCCAGAGTTACCGGGAACTTGACTTCCAGAATGACTCCGCAACCAGTGCTCAGTTTCACACCTTTAGATTCACACAGTGAATCTTTTCAATTATTCATGAAATTGTGAGAGAATTCTCCCCAGGGAACAAAATTTCACAGAGAACTTCAGAGGAGCACTGTTACTCACAGAAACACAGTGGATAGATGTGTCCTTCTGTGGAAGCTGGGACAGGTTTTTGGTTTTCTTAGGCTGGTCATGAAACTGACTGACTGCCTGTGAGAAATGATGAGTGTGGAACTGAGCTGGATCCACGAGCGTTGTGTTCAGCCACAAGCCCACCTCAGCAGCTCCTCTTGCCCCTATTGCCACTCGCGGCCCTCAGCCCTGGTGGTGTTAGCACAGCAAGAGGGTTAAGTGATGAACAGGATACAGTGCTGAACACTGGTCCGTGTTAAAAATTAACCTGAAAAAAAGGATCATTTTTAAACCAACTTCCTTTCACTGTTCCAGTGCAATTAACAGAGGGAGCGGCGTGGGGTGGGAACGTGTGGCTAGAACAGGCGGATGGGCAGAAAGCAGAGCTCGGTCTGCAGTGAAGGAGAGTGTCAGTGGAATCACAGTTTGTATACCCCTTAATGCCAATTAACGCTTAATATCTCCAAGCTAAGCTCTCTGTTTGCAGGCACTGTTGTCAGCTGTGAGACAGGGGCTGCCAGTACTGGTTTTGCAATGGGGGTTGATGCCTGTAATCAAACAGCCTAATTTAAGCCACTAGTAGAACTAATAGGACTATTCACAAAGACAAGCACGTGTCCTACTGGAGGTACAGCACTTAAGAACAGTTGCAGACTGTTGGTGGGTCTGCTATGAACCCACAAGTATCAGTAAAAAATAAATTCTCCAATGTGCCAAGCTAATTCCATGTGATAACACAAGTCCTGCCAATCAAATAAATTTCCACAAGTCGGAAACTGAGCAGAACTCTTCCATCAGTAAAAAAATACTAATACAACAATAGTCAACCCATGGTGCCTGACTCCCCTCATCCTTTTACATACGGAACAGAGATGCCCAACTCACATATGCACATCTAAGTACACTGAACATTACAATGCTAAAAGATGATGAACATTTACCTTGCAGCAGAATAAGGAATGAAATCTGGATCTTCTGAGGTTCAGGTTAGTATCCTAAACAGTGGACAACTCAGTCAAAGTACCTTGCTGTTTTAAAATTGATATATCTTGCATTTAACTATGTGATGTAGAAATGTAAAATAGCATTTTGTACAGAAATGGGAAAGGAAGAAGAGAATTCTGCACATACCAGGTCCATTAGTAACTCCAAACAAACACAGAAGTATTGTCCCTGGAAGACCGCTCTTGCAAGACACAGAACCAGGAACATGATAGTATTTATTACAAAAGGTCATAAGGTACCAAAATATATTGCAAAACATCCTTCTTGTAAGCCCCAAAACATGAAGGTCAACATTTTCCAACATTTCCTAGTTAAGGATTTTGAAACTACAAAAATGAAGAGTTCTGCTAAACTTTACTTCAGCTAATATTGCTGCTAGAAATCCCAAGTACCAACAATAAACATTATCTTTCACCCTGGACAGTGGTGAAAATATTTTCTTTATCCTTCAGTTTGCCATTAAGTTACAAAATATTTATGCACGGAAGCTGACTAAATACTCTGCATTTTTTCTTCCAAGATAATGAACAACAAATACACTATTGATACAAAACCAGTGAAATAAGGGTATTCTGGCCTTTCAGGCTTGCAGTGTTGTTTTGGGTGGTTTTTTTTGTTTTGTTTTTCAAAAAACACAGTGTCTTGGAAAAGGAATGAGCGTATGTATTGTGTGCATCAAATAAGCCTGTGACAGCGTAGTTTGAGAGCCCTGTCGGAGAGCTCACTATCGTGAAAAGCCTGAAATCCCAAAAGGTCCTCAGGACCCAGTGGATCCTGCTGGGCTGGATTCTACCACATTCCTGGAAACTGACAGCCTAGTCTAAAACTCTGTTTTCGTGAAGTTATGTATAGTAAGAGGTACCACTCAACGTGAATAATAATGGCAGATACCGCAGTTGCATGACATCAAGGATGTCATTATGGACTCAGATTTTCATGCATATAACTGTCATCTAAAATAACCTGGAACCTGTCAAAAGTACTATTAATGGAAAATGAAGACTCCCTTAACCACATCCTCCAACCCCCTGTAGCTTTAGCTCGCTGAAAATACATTATCTTCGGCTGAAAGCACTCTTCCCCTTTGCCAGTCAGTCCTGTCCCCATGACATAGGTGTCCCCAACTGTCTGTGTGACCGCTATAGACGAGATCAGGGAACTCAACTAACTTTAAAGAAAGCAACACCAAAAGAAAAGTTTTTCTTCTAGGCTCTGTGTGTGTCTGTATGTTTTTAAAGCTGAACGGTTCCTTGGTACAGGTCACAGTGCAAGACCCCAGACAGTTGTGCTGGCACACCTCCAGCAACGAGTGACGACCACAAGGATGGTATGACAAGATCAAAAGAGAACATTGTCACTGAGACAAAAGGACAGCAAACTACTGCTGCTGCTAGCATAAAGCTAAAGGCAGGAAAGAAAACAGGGTATCAAAGAGAAGACCTGTGTCACTGCCACCTAAACACAGAAATCACATCTCTCTTTCTCTTTGAAGTTCCTCTGGAACTTTGCAGTCTTCTTCCGTATTCTTCCACTGTCACCCTAATCTGAGAAAATGGCACTGTCTAATGACAAACATGAGTATTAAAATAAAAATTAATATCTGTACTGTATATTAAAACTAAATAAATAGAGATAATTTTATGGAGATTATTATCTCCTCCCTTAACTATTCCTCTCTACAAGTGTGATAAATGACCCTTTGCTCTTTCCCTAAGGAAATACTCACTTAATCTTCTGTTATTCTTATTAATTTCCCCTACTACACAATACCAGCCACCTTTGCTTGGAGGTGATTTAGGTGACAGGCATCTAATTAAACTCACAGTAACTATTCTCAGCATCTACTTAGGTTTAAAGTTTGCTTCTACTTCAGTCCTGAAAAGGGTCTATGTCCCTGAAAGATTTTCTGGTTTTCCAACTACATAACTTAATTAAATTAAATAACATAATTACCTTGTAAACTGTAAAAATGAGTTTAAATTAGAATAGTTTGCAATGATACCACCATGGCTCTTATGATGGCTTACTATGGCTGTTCCCCCTCTATGGCAGACAGGAAAGTTGTTTTCAGTAAAACCCACTGATGCTGCTTCTGGCTACAGGAAATTACTGAGTTACAATGGAGTCCATCAATATGTGTAGTCAAAAACCAGAGAGTCTCCATTTCTTTTCTTTAGTTACAGCTGCGTCACTAAGCAGAACAGATTTAAAGTATTATTGGGCCAGAGAGAGCCACTAAACACTTACAAAGTTAAAAACTCCAAGGTAAAGCAGAGAAAGTAATTTTAAAGCAAGAACCAGAATCCAAGTGTCTGCCGTTCCAGATGCGAGCCCCGGGCACTAGATTACAGACTCACATCTCCCTGTATCAGCTCTTTCTGCCCCCGTTTGTCATCCTCTGCAGAACAGGACAGGAGGACCCAATGTCACACATCCACATGCATGTTTCCTCTGCAACCGTGGGTCTGAAGTCCTTTGGGCTGGAGAAGAGCTAGCCCACGCCAGTCCCCTCTCACTTCTCTGATGAGCACCCTAAACAGCTGGCTACTCTAAAATAGAAGTATCATTTCCATCCCATCTTTTAAAATAAAAGGTTAACTCTTGATTTCCTTTCTGAGCAATTTTAGACTTCTGCTCTCAGCTGCGGACCCCACACTGCAGATGGGTAACGATGTCTCGTGTCCGGCCTGCCTGCTCCTTCAGCATTAGAGAGAATTAAAAATGCAGGTCATGATAATAACAGAATAATCAGTGAAAAAACTCCAAATGTATTATGCCGATAACAAGACTATTTCAAGTTTGCTACAGAACATCAAATATCTATTTAAGATAACTCTGATCAGCACTCCAGACCCCATTCTTATTTTGTGGGCTTTATTTTAACCTGTGGAGTTTAGTTAGTTAGTTAAAACCAGCTCTGATTCTGAGTTTGTACGCATTTGCTTTGGCGATGTTAGCGCTGTTCTCTCCGTTGGCTCCATCTGTACCTGCAGTCAAGGACAGGCCTCGTTTGGTTGATGCCATTTTGTCAATGAAGGCCAACAGGCAACTGCTGCCGTTTCTGAACGGTGACACATACCTGCCTCCCGGCCTCGTTGTTGTGCCGGATCATGGCCGCCAGCCCGCTCCCGCTCTTGCCCGTTATGTTCTTCACGGGCACATCCAGGAACTTTCTGCTGAACGACATTCCGTAGTGGATATCGTCGGAGCAGCCGCCCCAGTGCCAGCCCTCGCTGGCCGAGCCGCCGTGCCGCAGGCTCGTGTCGCAGGAGCACTCGGTCATGTTTCCTGCGCTGCACGACCGCGTCACTGAATGCACGAGGCCCGCCGACGTCACTGCGTATATGAACGCCGTCTCCTTCGTGCCTACAAAGCAAGGCACGAACACGTTACTTCATAACTCCCTCTGACTACCTTCCTGGTGGAGCTGTAGAAGGCGATTTTACAGGCCAGACTATTATTAAAAGGGAACCGCTACAAGTTTAAAGCCATCACAGCTTGGTCTGTAGAGTTAACGTGTTTAAAGCGGTGGATATTCACATCCAAAAAAGACTTCAGGGCCTCTTCATATGACCACGCTATTAATGGTGCTGTTTCTGGCTGCTTGTACCACGCAACTTTTGGTAACCCCTTTCTAAATCTGGTTGGGAACTTTGTTTGCCACAGAAACTTTGAAGTTTTAATAATAAAAAAAAATAATAATCAAACACCACCCAAACCCCTTACCCTCCACTCTGCTTTCCACCATTCATATTGATTTGAGGAAGAAGAAAAGGGTAGTTCAGATCTTGGAGGAGGAGCTTGAAGCCGTCATGATCCCAGGTTACTTTGGTATAGGGCCAGAACTTACCTCATGCTAAATTTAGCAAACATTGAGGTCGGTTTAATTCACAAAGGTTGCAAACAGCCCCAAGAATCTTAAACCAGGCGGAAATCGGGATGGCAGAAAGATATTTAGGCCATGTGCTTTTCCTAGAATTAGCTGGCCATGGGAAAGACAGCAGTATAAAAAAACCTTTAAGTGTTATACTATATCTCAGAAGAATCATGCAGGGACCAGCCCGCGCCTTTTAAGCCAGTCCTGTTCTCTGAGACTTCTGGCATAATGGGGCACAGATCTCTAAAGGCTGTTAAGCAAAGTATACTCTCCAAGCAAACTGCAAATCAATGACTGGCCATTAACTGCAGCTAAAATTTCACTGTACTAATTTTCACTGTTGTAAAACCAATTCGTTATTTCCAGTCTCCCAAGTTTCTGCTCACAGGCAGGAAAGTTCCTGTTTGTTTCTCCGGTTCTTATTAGTCTGTGGTGCTGGTACCATCCTAAAATGCTCCCACAAAACGTACTAGTGAAGCTTTGTGGGTTACCAGTGGCTCTCATTCACGGGTCTGCAGGAACAGTCCTTCTCATTGGACGGCAGGACTAACATACAATACATACGGCTACATATAGTAGGGTAAACTTTTCCCTGGTCTTTTTTTTCCCCTTTTCCTTTTTGGAATGCGCATCACTTTTTATTGCTCATTTTACATTTTCATGGTTAATGTTTGGGTTTTTTTCACTGTTGTGTTGTAGTATAAAGTGAAGATCGTACAAACACAAAACGAAGTACCACACTGCTGAAGTTCACATCAATGGCTATGCCAAAATCCTTGAGCAAAATACTCAAAAGAAACTTGCAGGTTTGAGACCTTTGATACTACCATTTGATACAAACAAAATATCCCTTTTTCAGTGGAAATTTCAGCAATTCCATTATTAGTTCACACAAGGAAAGCAGCGTTGGACTTGCTGTGCTGAGCAGTACCACATAACTGAGCATATATGATACATTTTAAAGCGATTCACACTGCATATGGCGCTGTGAGCAGATTTTCACCTGCAATCTAGTGACCTTTTCGAAATACTATGTGTCATTACCCCACTCATTTAGTAATTATGACATAAGGGGATAAACCCAGCAGCAGCCTAAGAATAACAACGTTTCAACACAGTTAAGTGGATCTAGTTAAAGGCACTGTCACCCACGGACGTGTTAAGCAAAAATGACAAGAAGCAACAATAATTTTGCAAAGACAATGGCCAGGTTATTTGTCTGCTCGGTGCATTTCGTCTACCTGTGTCAGCCTCCCGGGGCGGATGCGGTAACCGCCCGCCACGCCAGCACTCCCTCCTCCCGGCTCTTGCCGACGGGGCGGCCGGTCCCTGCACCCGCCCGCCCCCCCGGAGCCCCGGTCCCCCGCCGTCCGCCGTCTCCGGGGAGAGGAGAACCGGGCGGGGAGCCCCGTCAGGGGGGAGAGAAGGGGGGGGTCGGCGGCGGGCGCACCTGCGGGCCGGCGGCCCCGTCGGGGCGGACACTCACCGCTGCTGAGCTGGTACCCGAAGGCGGCGGCGGCGGCGGCGGCGGCG